>JAULJZ010138274.1:0-10684 GCA_032270985.1 Heliamphora pulchella | reverse complement strand
CACTGGCCCCAAACACTCTCAACACGGCCATCACAAACCCACGATGCTCACCCGTGCCAACACAAAACCAATAGCAAACCACGCACCTAACCGTGCATCAAAAAACCGTATCTACCATGCACGTCACCCACAAGGGCGACACTCAAACGCACACCCGAGGCTACGACACGACCCCGAATCCACCACACAACCAACTAAACCCCCAAAGGGATCCACAAGTGTTTAAATCAAGTAATTTCCATAAATTAATCAATTGAATACCATATGACACCAATCGGAAACCAAGGAACCAACCCAAAACCACAAACCAATAGCCCACAACTTCAGTCGATCGAACCCCACCTCCAGTAAACCGAACACCCTACTGGAAAATCACAAAATGCCAAAACACACGGTTCAGTCGACCGAACCTCGGCAGAACCTGATTTCGAGCTACGGGTTTCTACATCCAAACCCCAAATCGAAGCTTCCGAACACCGAATCAACACCCGCAAACATCCACACTCCTAGGCCTAATACCGAGACCTTAAAAGAAACTCCCGATAGCCGATTCCATCAACGAAAATGACAAAAAAAATAAGTTTTAAGTCCAAAACCCAACTTTGAAATAAACGCAGATCTATAGCAATCTACCTGTTAAAAACACCCACGATTACCCATAACACCCTTATACAGCAGTAGGGTCTAGAATCCTACCTCGGAGAGTTAAAAACTCGATGCCACGATCTACGTGCAAAATCAAGCTTCACCAAAATCAAAATCTGACCGGATGGTTTCGTAGCCCAGTCCCAAAAGTAAGGATCCGCTGTTGAATCGTTGAAAACTGAGCCCCGGGCCCCCGAGAACTTAGATAGAAGGCAGAGAAAAATAGAAAACTTAGTGGAGAAGTTTTGAAAAATATCTTTTTTTAAAAAAAATATCTAACTCCAGATATTTATAGGCCTCCAAAATATTTTTTTTTTGATTTTTTGAAATTCGGGCCACAACGACCCCCGGCCCCGGGAACCTACCCCGCATGCATATCAATGCCCGATCATGCATCAGAAGTATATAAAACATGCTGTAACGAAAACACATAACGAACGTCGAAAAATGCCGAAAAAGAAAACGGGTCAGGGTCTCACAACTCTATTCCCCTTAAAGGAATTTCGCCCACAAAATTCAACACAAGGCCAAAACAGCAAACCGTCGATCACAACCGACATAGGCACGCGAGATGGTCAGTCAGACCATTCCTAGGATATTGTCAAACAAGGTCAGACATCCTAAACAATGGCCAACTATCTCACAAACACGGGATCTACAACACTCCCAACCTCACATCCTCACCAATCACTGCCTCAACACAGCACACCATCCACGGATCCATAACCAACCCCCAACATATGCAATGATGAATCTGACCCAAAACTGCAGACTCAGAAAGTACCTCTTCTCGCTAAAGGTATATCAACATCCTCCGGCACGATCGGTATCCTAAATAAACCGCGAGCTGCAAGAGAATACATCAGGGGCAATCCCAGTCTATCCTGTCTGCCATAACTCGGTGCTGCCGGCTGCCGCACCGACTGAACTGATGCACTCCCACCTACCATCCAGGAAGTCTGTACTGCGAAAGGCTACTGTCGACCCTGCACATAGGAATCCATTGGTGTGTCCTCCCTTCTCGGCATGCTGCCTCTCTGGGGATAATTCCTACGAATATGGCCAAACTATCCACACTCATAGCAAACTGATGGTTCCCTCCCCCGCGGCTGCACTGAAGTAAAACTCTAGAATGGTCTCGGCTGTAAACAATTCGCCGCACGATGTCCCGGCTGTTTGCATTGAAAATAGGTCAACTCCCTCTGCTCCTGTCTCCCAGACGAAGCTACAGATGGTGATGGTGCTAAAAACTGCTGTGGTCCAGATGGATAAAAGCTAGGACCAGAGGACTTCTACCTCTTGTTGGAGCATCCAGCTGTCTGTGCCTCTGCTCCACCCTACGATGTCCTGGCCTCCCTGGAAGCTCGAGTCTCAGCCAAATGCATTCTCAACCCTCACTGCCGCCTCCACCAGCTGTCTGAACACACGAAATCCCATCACAACCACTCGCTCCTTGATCGTCGGCCTCAAGCCCCACTCGAACCTCATCGAAAGTAACTCATCTGTGCACTCCACCTCCGGTGCAAATCGAGACAAGCTCGTAAACCCGTCCTCGTACTGCATGATATCCATGACCCCTTGCGTAAGAGAATAGAACTTGTCCCTGCACAAGTCTCTCCTTGAAGCTGGGAAATATCTCTCTAGAAAGACTCATGTAAAAGCTGCCCATGTGGCCCCTACTGTAGTCCTGGCATATCTCCACCATTGATGAGCATCACCTCTCAGCTAAAAGGTGGCAAAAGAAATCCATACCTCTTCCTCCACAATCTGTAATGTGTCTAGGATTCGAGTCATCAACTCCAACCACTTTGTCACCATAAGGGGATCAGGATCTCCTGCAAAGCTAGGCGGATCCATACGCTGGAACTCCCGCATCGCAGCTGTAACCCTCGCCTCGCTCGCCTCAGGCACTGCCTCCCTCTCCCTAACAGGCTCACCCCTAGCAACTAGCTGCTGGATAGAACCAACCAGCACACACAACAGCTCTGTCGCGTCCATCGGTCCCTGGGGAGCATTAACATCCCTAGCATCAAGCATAGGAACATCCCCTTGGCCAGCACGGCCACGGCCACGGCCACGGCCACGGCCTTGACCACAGCCTCGCCCTCGTCTCGCAGACATCGCGTCTATATGAAAGCAAAACAACATATAAGATGCAGCACTTGGCATAAACCGCATAAGCATGCTAACACATAAGCACATAGGTTCAAGCTAAACAACCCCATATATACCGAGGAGAACCAACAAAAATGACACATCAATCTGGATAACCTACTCAGATTCCCTGCTAGAAATCACGTCAGCTAAATGCGTTTCTAACTTGGCTCCCAAGTTTGTTAATCCAAACGTCCAAAGGCAAGACTATTACTCCTAAGATTCAACCCCCATGCTCACATATACACCTCGTTCACATATCAAACATGCTGACACGATCATGCTATCAAAGCATCTTAACCTGTGCAATCAAGCACACGTAATCAACCTCACACGATGATGCAACCTCTTTCCACGACTCTTAAGTATTCGAACCTAGAGATCTGATACCAAGTTGTCACGCCCCAAACTCTGGGCCCCGTGAAACACCTATAACAACCAGATAAAACCCAACCCGTGAATACACTCTCAAAGCGAAACCATAAATGCATTGTATATAAACGCCAAACGGCAACATTACACGGCTCCAACGCCCGAAAAACATGTTATAAGCATACATGTAACAAAAGAACAAAAAAGAAAGACTACAGCTCTTCCACCTCCTCTGGCACCTCCAGATCAACCAGCGTGACCGGTACCTGAAGAAAAATAAAATTTCGCACAGTGAGCCAAAGCTCAACAGATTCTAAATAACACATGCAGTATAAACTAAACATGCTCGATAAAAGAAGTGTAGTTTTCGACTCTCTTTTAAGCCATTAAAATAATTTAAAAACAAATTTAGATCACGGATCACCAGAGCCAGAAAACCATTTTCACATGCAAGGGAAAGCGAGGAAAAAAACCATTTTTCAACTCATCAGAACCCTGAAAACGATTCAAGTATTACGACTCCCGCAGGCCGTTAATACAGTATTTCGACTCCCGTAGGCCGATAATACAGTTTTAAGAAAATTAGTCTATCCATCCTAATATGCAATACATGCAATCTATGAATCTTCTCGGACTTTCACCGAAGAACCACAGCCCCCATCTATGCAACGCACACAACCCATGTAACACATATCTTCACAGACTTTTACCGTAGGACCGCAGCCCCCGAATACACACATTGGCTTTTGTAGCTTACCTCATACACTGGCTTTCGCAGCCTACCTCATACATCCACACACGCACACGTGCATCATCAACCTAGATTTACATCTACTGGATCACAGAGTCATCAAATCCATTCATACACATGCAAATCTAAATTAGGAATTAAAGCATATAACCATGTATCAAAACGACGTTCCAAAAACCACGTCACATGCCTATAAAATTCTAAGTTTTAAAACACAAACCACGTTACACATAACGATTGATATCACAACTACGTAATCCACTTACGTATTTCGTACATAAATAAACAGAGTTATAAATGTACAAACCAGTTATAAAAGCACATAGCCACATATAACCTCACACCACGACACCACCCATCACGTAACCCGATATCCACTCACGGGACAACCCACACGACCACCACTGGCCCCAAACACTCCCAACACGGCCATCACTGACCCACGACGCCCACCCGCGCCAACACAAACCCAATAGTAAACCACGCACCTAACCGTGCATCAACAAATCGCATCTACCATGCACATCACCCACGAGGGCGGCACTCAAACGCACACCCAAGGCTACGACACGGCCCCGAAACCACCACACAACCAACCAAATCCCAAAAGGGATCCACAGGTATTTAAATCAAGTAATTCTCATAAATTAATCAATTGAATACCATAGGACACCAATCGAAAACTAAGGAACCAACCCAAAATCACAAATCAACCGCCCACAACTTCAGTTGACCGAACCCCACCTCCATTCGACCGAACACCCTACTGGAAAACCAAAAAAAGCCAAAACACACGGTCCAGTCGACCGAATCCCTCGGTTCAGTTGACCAAGCCCCATGGTTCAGTCGACCAAACCTCGGTAGAACCTGATTTCGAGCTACGGGTTTCTACATCCAAACCCCAAATCGAAGCCTCCGAACACCGAATCAACACCCGCAAACATCCACACGCCTAGGCGTAACACGAAAACCTCAAAAGAAACTCCCGATACTCGATTCCATCCACGAAATCGACAAAAAAACAAGTTTTAAGCCCAAAACCCTACTTTGAAACAAACACAAATTTACAACAATCTACCCGTTAAAAATACCCACGTTTACCCATAGCACCCTTATATAGCAATAGGGTCTAGAATCCTATCTCGGTGAGTTAAAAACTCGATATCTCGATCCACATGCAAAATTGAGCTTTGTCAGAATCAAAATCTAAACAGATGGTTGCGTAGCCCACCGTGCCAAAAGCAAAGATCCGCGGTTGGATCGTTGAAAACCGAGCCCCGGGCCCCCGAGAACTTAAAGGGAAGACAGAGAGAAAATGGGAAACTTACTGGAGAAGTTTTGAAAAATATTGTTTTTTTGAAAATATCTAACTCTAGATATTTATAAGCCTCCAAATTTTTTTTTTTTCTTTTTTGAAATTTGCGCCACAACGGCCCACGGCCTCGGGAACCTACCCCGCATGCATATCTAAGCCCGATCATGCATCAACAGCATATAAAACATACTGTAACGAAAACACACAACGCGCGTCGAAAAACTCCAAAAAAGAAAATGGGTCAGGGTCTCACAATGCTCGATCCTCGAGGAAGGCATTTCCAAGATTGCTTTAATTTTTGAGGGGTTAACTTCGATTCCCCGTTGAGTGATCATAAACCCGAGCATCTTTTCGGCTGTAACCCCGAAGGCACACTTCTGTGGATTGAGCTGTATCTTATATTTTTGAATTCTTTCAAAGAACTTTCGCAACGCTACGACGTGGCCATCCCGATCCTTGGACTTGACAATCATATCATCCACGTACACTTCAACCTCCTTATATATATCATGTCAGGCAGTAATGTAGTGGCAACCCTCTGATAGGTTGCCCTTGTATTTTTCAGGCCCAATTGCATCACACGATAACAATAGATGCCTCAGGGTGTAGTGAATGTCGTCTTCTCTGTCTTTAGCATCCATCAGAATCTGGTTGTACTTGGAGAAGCCATCCATGAATGACAATAAGGCATGTCCGACTGTACTGTCTACCGAAACGTCGATGTGCGGTAGTGAAAAATCATCTTTTGGGCTAGCCTTGTTGAGATCTCAAAAATCTACGCAGACCCAGATGCGTCTATCTTTCTTCAGCACTGGGACAATATTGGCCACTCACTTTGGATACTCGGTTACCATCAGGAATCCAGCGTTGATCTACTTGGAAACTTCTTATTTGATCTTCAGAGCTCATTCTGGTCAGATCCGTCTTAACTTTTGTTTGACTAGTTTAGTGTCAGGGTACAAGGGGATATGGTGTTGGACAATGTCGGGATCAATTTTAGGCATATCTTTGTAAGACCATGCAAATACATCATTGAATTCTTTTAATAAAGTTATTAAGTGTTCACTTTCAACTAAGGATAAAGAAGAACTAATTTGTACATTTTGTGGGTTAATTTCATTATCCAGATTTATTGACAAAGTTTCTTTAATTACTGGTTGGGCATGTATTTCTTTTTCTCTTTTCATTAAAGTTTTATTTCTTCGGGAATATCCCTATCGAATTCAAAATCATCCGAAAGCGTGTGAAATAAATCAAACAAAGCATCGTAACCGAAAATCTCATTCATTTTATTGAAGGAAGATGGAATTACAAACTCAAAAGCATAAATAGGGGGAGGTTCACAAATAAATGTGTCCTCAACCACAGGCTCTAACTAGACTCAGACTCAGAATAGACAACATGCACATCACAAGACTCTAAGGTCCAGTTCATCACTTCCTTTGCAGCCGCATCAACAATGAGCTTGGTGTAGTCGGTTGGTGTGCTGAAGCCCATCATGAAACAGTCTGGGTCAATGACGTACAGTTGTGTTATCTTTTCATTGAATAAACTCCCATGCTGATTCCATCAAGCTCGTCTGTCCAATCTTCCTCTTGGATCTTCTTTCCTTCCTTTTCCCCTTTCACTGTTTCATCTTCTTTTGTATCGGATAATTGATGGCCGAAGAAGATTTTTAGCCTTGGAAACTTCTGGTTGGTTTCTTCATCGACCCATGGCTTCGGGAAGCAACAGAACGAGAAATCTACTCCCTCTTTGATAAAGTACCTGTTGAGCGTTCCTAAGTAGTTAGCCTTCTGTCCACCTTTAGGCCCTTCCAAATCTTCTTCCATCGGTTTGTATCCAAGACTAAAATGGCGAGAAATCGGTAATACCTGAACAGGTTCAAGAAAACCTTGCTGCTTACGTCCTAGCCCCATGCCTGGAAAATAATACATTTGCCTCATCATTGTAACTGCTCCCGGGTTGATGTACATCTCTTCCTCATTCAATAGCATTTGCACAGTTTGTGCTTCATCGAATCGAAAGCCACTTAGCGACACATCCCCTTCACCATGCTGAACCTCCAAGAGAGTCGAGCCTTCTCCTCTTAGGGATTAAATACTATCTTCTCCATGGATGGTCAGAACTGCCCCATTATTTATCAATTTTTGCTTTTGGTGAAGAGTCGATGGCACTGCTTAGATGTTCGGGTCATGCAGCCATAGCCTGCCTAACAGTAGGTTGAAAGAAGTCGGTATGTCCAGTACGTGGAACTCAATCGATGTCTTTAGAGGCCCTACTGATAACGCGAATGATACCATGCCCAGCACATCTCTCCTCATGTTATCGTAGGCCCGGACTCCTAAATTACTAGGTGTGAAATGTTCTGACTTTTATCCCAAGAAAACTACTGTTCTAAGCGAACAAACATTTAATGCAGACCCATTATTAGTAAGAGTCACTGGGACCCACTCTTCCAGGCATTTAACGGTTATGTGCAGGAGTTTGTTATGATTCTTTCCTTCTGTTGGAAGATCCTTATCAGAAAAGGAAATGACTTTTGGCTCTACAGCCAGCAGAATGAGCCCAACAAGTTGGTCTGGGGTCGCATCTATCGAAACACTAGCTTTATTCAGGACCTTCAGCACAGCTTGTCTATTTTTATGTGAGGTCATCAATAAGCTCCAAATGCTGACATTAGCCTGTGTCTTTTTAAGCTGCTTCAGCACAGCGTCATTCTCTTCTTCTTGTTCTTTCTCTTTCCCTTTCTCGCTTGACTGCCCTTTCTCTAACTGAGTCAGCTTGAAATGCCGTCCATTCTTCGTTAGATGTTCCACACCATCCTCGGGATCCCATAATCCCGGTATTATACTTTCGGTCTGTCTTACTTCGTCTATCCACAGAGGGCTTTCAGATGCCTGCAGATCATTTAAATCACTGACTGCTACTCTCCCTCTTCTTTTCTCATCGTCCTCAATGGCCCACGTGTTATCAACCTCTTCCCAGATGTCTTCTCCGATGTACTCCACGTGTTATTCTCGAGCAGCCCAAAAGTCGATCCACTCAGCCCCAATCGATTTCAGCACAACCCTCACTAACCAATAGGATTGCATCTCATCAATATATACCTCCTCCTCAAAAAGTTGGGGAAGAGTAATGCCATCAAGCACGTGGCCAAGCCCATAAGGTCATGCCGAATAATCCAATGGCCAGTCCTCTTCCTCATTGCGTTCTTCTTCTTCCTGTTGGTTAGCTTCAATTACTGCCTGATATCCTTCCCAAGCATCATCATTTCACTCGTCCATCATATCTCAGCAGTTTTCATTCATAATCAGTAAGCAAGTTGTCCAATCCTCGATAGCTAAAACATGAGGGTGCGACAGATACACTGACCAGATATACTAACTTGGATCTTCTAACCATCCCAGAGTTATGCAGTTTACCCCAAACTGCTTGGCATGATTTTACAGAGGGTTAGTCGTGACATTCAGCTTTGGAGCAGCAGACGGTGGAGGGATCACTTTGTTATCGATGAGATCCTGGATCTCGTGGCGCAATCCCACACACTTATTAGTCAGATGTCTATAGCCCTAGTGATAAGCGCAATACTACGAAGCATTGTATCTCAGGGGGAGGGGATCAGGCACCGGCGTGGGATCTAACAACTTGATGAGCCCTTTCTCGACAAGTCAATTAAGGGCAGTGGTTAGTGAAATATTAAGGGGGGTGAAGACTCTCCTTGACTGTTGTTGTGCCTGCTGACTGTTGCTTGCTTGTTGATTGTGGCTTGGTTACTGGGTAGAGGAGGAAGGGTTCAGGAGGTTTACCTCGTTCGAACGTGACACGAGTTTGGTAATAGCAGATTGATTCTGGTTGTTTGTAGGGAAGGTCCTTCTCGATTTTTGGCTGCGTTCTGCTTTCTTAATATCTCCAGACTGAATGGCATCTTCGATCTGCACCCCAGCATCAAATAGCTGCCCAAAGGTAGAGAGTGGCTATGTGATGAGGTAATGCTTTAGAGGGGACTATAGATTTTTCACCACCATTCTCACTTATTCTTTCTCAATGAGCTGATTTGTCTTCTTAGTGGTTTTACCCCTCCACCAGGTCAGGAAATCAACAAATAATTTTTAGTTCTCTTGGCGAGTCGTTTCTAGCTCTCGGGTGATTACATCCAGCTGAACATTGTAGCTATATTGACTGATGAATGCAGTGGCTATATCTTTCCAAGTTCTAGTCTTTGCCACCTTCAAAGAAAGGAACTACCTTTGTGCTACCCTAGAAAGTGATCGGTGGAACAATTGGGCCTTGAGCTGATCGTCAATCCCATAGGAGAGAGAGTTCCAACATACTTCCTCAGATAAATTCGAGAATCTCTAATGCCATCAAACTTCTCCATCTTCAGTATTTTGAATTTTTCAGACAATTTAGCTTCTGGGAAAAAACACAAACCGCTTACATCCAGTATGTATTCTTCCACTCTCTTTGCCTTTCCTAGTACCTTCTCCATTTGATCAATCTTTTCTGCCAGTGCGAACTCCCTAGATTGGGCCGTAATCTCCTCCTCCACCGGGATATGTCTGGGAACTCGGGGTAGCGCAATGACTTTTGGTGCCTCTTGTCCTTGGTTATCATCCCAGAAGTCTTCACCGTTCTCATTTGTATCTTTCGGCTATCCGTTGGCACTTAGCAGACGGGCTTAAATTGCCCAGATTTGTGCCTGACATTGGTTTTGAGCTTGGGTTTGCTGCTCCATAGCTCTTTGTATCTCAGTAATAACTCTCCTCAGAGCTATCAAGTTAACTTCATTCTCTGCCATTTTCGATGATTCAACTGACTGCTCAGATATTCTATAGAGTCTACCTGACCCTGATCTAGCCAAGATGCGTGTCGACTATAATATTCCCAGCTCAATGATCTAGACCCAAAGAAAACCTGGATCCCAAAAGCAGAATAACCAGTATCAAACACATCATGAACAAGAATTTTAATGACAGATAGCAAACATCCTAGATACTCGAAACGATAAATCATAAGCAGATAATCACGGAAGCTGAAACAATGCCCCTTGTCAGGCTCATACTGGCAGCACAACAACAGGGCGACCCAAAAACTAGAATGATGGCAAAGAAGGTGATCAACCAAATTCTAAAGGAAAGGTTTATCTAAACGGAGAAACGGACAACACTCCGACAAGAAAGCAGCTCTATCTCCTAAGAGACCGGTTCGATCTAGGATTCTAAGGAAAATCGGGGAGCATAACGGTAGGGAAATAGAACTATCTTACACGGGTATAACAAAGGTTCGAAGGAAGCGAACCTAACATAACAATGGGGGAGAAACCAACAACCCGGAAAGAACCCAGATAGAGAGGAACAACCTAGAGGCTTCAAAACAAAACACGGGTATGACACGAGAAGAAAACTATGACGTAAAAACCAAACATGATAAAAAACAAAGCATGG
>JAULJZ010138263.1:0-10684 GCA_032270985.1 Heliamphora pulchella | reverse complement strand
CTAAGTGGTTATCAGGTGCTTAGTACCTTCGGGGACAGTCCCGTAAACTAAGTTTTACATTGTCGTAACTCCGTATAAAACTTGTCATTATTTAGCTGATCTTCAGTGGTTCAGGACTAGGATAATGGGTAGGAGTCTATAGCGGTTACCTTGTCTGGTATGGCAGAGTCGGTACATAGGATCTCATTTATTTTGTCTTCTCGGTTGATTGTTGTCCCAAGTGGAGAATGTTGTTTTACTGCTTTCCCTTAATTGTGGCATGATAACTCTCAGGTTTATATGCATAGTTTTAGGGATGAAAATGATAGTTTTCAGATGAAAAATTGGTGGTTTTTGTGAGAAAACCATGTTGGCTTTTTTGGTCGAGCTAGCTCCCACCATATGATTGCATATCCTGTTTTACAACTTTATAGTCTGTTCCTATTGAGCTTTGGCTCACGTGGTGGGATTTTTTGAAAACTTTTTCAGGTGGACGTGAGGGGATGACCTATATGCCCGTTGAGACGGAAGACTAGCTGTAGTTTCTCTTATTTTGTACATATACCTTGACATGTGATGCATGTTTCTGATGGTGGGTTTTGTACGCCTTTTGGCGATATACTTATTTATGTATGAGATTGCATGATTTATAGTTTTTATGAGAGTTGAACTGTGGGAATATTTATTCAAATGTTAGCTTTGATTTTTAACTGTAAAACTTATTTTCTTAAATGGGTGTTTTGGTGGGATTTCGCGTAACCCGGATGTTTGGGGCGTGACATAATCAAACCAATGACAAGATTAAACTTAAATAAATCTATGAAATGTTCTTTAGTCGATTTAAGACATAATAGTTATTCTGATGTTTTATTAGGGATAATAAAAACTAGTCTTGTTCATGGTCCAGTTTATTTTGAATGTTTTCCCAATTTTGAAGTATCACTTCATGATCCAACAATATTGAAAACTTTAACATTACAAATATAAAGAAAACGATCTAATATGGATGCTTTAGCATTAAATTTACAAATAACTTATCGTGTATATTTAAAATCTATGACAACATCTGCTCCAATGTTTAAAGGCATAACAAGTCCGTATGGTTCCACAATAATGTTCCAATCTAATTTAAACCATTCTCAAGTAATAACACCTAAAGTTATTAGATGGCATGAAGTTGAAGAAGCTGATCAACAAGATAATAATTAGCATATGAGTCAATTAATGCCTCCCCAAAATCATCAAATGGCAACAAACCCATATTCTATTATTGAATTCCCAGATGGGTCTGTTGTTTTACAATTTCCTCCACGATTATCTGAATCTATCCAAGAATCTGACAGATCAGAAATACCTCTAATTAGAAGATCTCAATCAATGTGATCACAACAGTTTTACACACCAAATCCATCAATTAATAAATCTTTAAAGAAATCTAATACTTCCAGTTCTTTTAAAAGTTATACATTTTCTGGTCTAAATATTGAAAACCAAATTCCCCAACCAATATATAGAAATAACTTCAATGATAAAGAAGAGGAAGAAGAATTTGATATTGATTTAAGTACACTAAATATCATTGTCTTAACTAATAATTCCCCATTCATAATTGATACAAATAAAATTATGGAAGAATATATGGCTCCATATAATTCCTATACTCGTACATGCTTTGTACATAATAATTCTTTTGACGAAGAAAAATTTATTAAAAATCAATATATTGAATATTTACAAAACAATCAAATACATATTCGTTTTTTTCCTTGGTATTATCATATTTACTGTCCTGACAATAAAATAATTATACCAACTGAATTATTAACAACAGCTATTAATATGTTTGAGAAAAAATGGGCAACCTTAGATGGCAATGAAACCCACTCGATCCATCCACCCAGTAAAACACTTATATTACCTTCTGGTGTGAAAATACGCCCATATGCTGAATCTAATCAACATCTCAATAAACAATTAAATTATACGAATACTTATCTCCAAACCTTGGGCGAATAGGTAACTCATATTGAACATTTTGACCAACCCACTCAAATAACCAATCAATTAAATACTAAACTCGATGCTATATATAAAGTTGCAAAGAATATAGACATTAGATATGAGACACCAGATACCAATACCAATACTCCAATAACATTAGTGTGAGACCCCGAACCTTGTTATTTTGCATTATTTATACATGATTATGTGTTTTTCCTTCATGTTATATATTATCGACGCATGGTTTATGTTTTGGAGTTGTAGAACAGCATGTAGACGTGTTTTACGCTTTCTCGGACCATGTTTAGGCTTGTTGGGTTGGCCTTAGAACACAAAACCGAAACTCAAAATAGTATGTTAGACCAAGTAGGTTCAGTCGACTGAACTGGTGAGTTCAGTCGACTGAAGTGGAAACCAGTAGGTTACGAACGTTGGGTTCGGTCGACTAGGGGGCTTGGCCCAGTCGACTAAACCACTTTTCTTGAGTTCGATCAACTGAACTCAAGGGTTCGGTCGACTGAACTAAGGCGGTTTGCATTTTTTGAGGCACTTCAGTCGAATGAAGTAGCCTCTTCAGTCGACTGAACAGGCTTTTTGGCGTGCTTATAAGTAGAAGAAGGGGCTAAAATGTTTGGAAAAGCTTATTTCTTTCTCGTTCTCTGCCTTCTCTCTACATATGTGACCTACCCGAGCCTAGTTTTCGACGATCAGCTTGTGGATCCTTGCTATCTACGCTGTGAGCTTCGCGCTCATTCGGTCAGATTCTCGTTCCAACGTGGTTCGATTTTTGAGGCGTCGGGTTTTGACCCAACGAGGTAGGATTCTAGACCTACTGCTGTTATGAGGGTGTTATATGTAATTGTATGTGTTTTTACCTGGTAGAAAATGCATCAAATGTCATATTTTCTGTTTAAGCCTTGTTTTTCTGATAGAAAGCATGTTGTTCGCTTTTCTTAGCATATAGTGTTTTTTGACATGTGGGTTATCGTTTTCAAAGGGTTTTCTTGAAAATGGTGGAAAATGATGGTTTTTGACAGAAATCTCAATATTTTATGTTTTGGAGATTTGGAGCTCGCCTTCGTGGTTGAGTCTTAGGATTTAAAACGTTTTGTTGAAAACGGAGAAAAACATTTTGAAATTGTTTTGTTGATCTGCATGTGGATGGATGGATGGATCTATATACATGTATGATGTATTATTTTGAGGAAATGTTTTTGTAGTTGAGCTATGGTACTATTTTTAGAAGATTATCTAGATGTACCGGGATGACGTGTATTGGCACGAGTTGCCGTCGGTACAAGTCTGAAAACGTGTGCAGAGTAGGTACTTAGATCCTTCGGATTAATCCCTGTAAATTGAGATGGATGGGTGCTCAGCTCCCTCGGGGTCATAACCCGTAAGTTGAGTGGTTACGTTATGGTGCTACGTATAGAACCTGTGTGTATCTAGGCGATCCCACGATATCTGGGGGTTAGATACTGGACAGGGGTCTATAGTTGCTACCTCTGTCGTGTGATAGAGTCGGTACATAGGATCTTATTCTTCTTTTCCACGATGGTACATACCGTGAGGGAACCAGGTTTTGATTACTGTTTTGTTTTTTTCTCCTCGATGGCGGAGCCCGAGTGGAGCTTACTATTTTATTACAGCATACTACTTTATTTTTCCTTAGTGTGTGATCCAGGTGGGAAAATGATGTTTTGATTACTCTTTTCCTTCAACTGTAAAACGTGTTTTGCATTGTATAAATGCTTAGTTGTGAAAGAAAAATCGTTTGGGAGGCTTGTGGGAAACTTGGGGTTTATAACATATAGCCTTTTTAGCATGTGGTTGAGTTCGCTCCTACTATATATGATTGCATATTTCCTGCTTTACAGCTTTATTGTCTTTTTCTATTGGGCTTCGGCTCATGGGTGGGAATTTTCTGTATAAAACATTTGCAGGTGATGATGTGGATGGTGATCTTGAGCAGAACTAGTGATGCCCGTGAAGACGGATGATAGAAGGCTGTAGTAGTTTTACTTTTGGTATGCATGTTCCTGAAGGCAGGTTTTGTACGCCATTAGGCGATATACTGTATGCATATTGGAATTGTATGTCTTTTATTATGAGAGATATCTTTTGTTGGGTTTTCCATCGGTTTCAACCAGTGGATTTAAATGTATGAAAACTAATATTTTCATAACACTGGTGTTTGGTGGATTTTCACGTGATCCTGGGTTTTGGGGCATGACAAATTGGTATCAGAGTTCTGGGTTCGAATACCTAAGAGCCATGGAAGGGGGTTTATCACATGGTGAGGTTGATTGTATATGCTTGCTTGCATGTGTTTAAACATTGGTTTATAACATGTTAATAGCTTTCTGAGCATGATCGTTGTGTATACGTGTGTATTGGGGTTGAATCTCAAGATCAACTAGTCTTACCTTCGGACATTTGGTTAAACATATTTGGAAGCCAAGTTAGAAGCGCGTTTGGCCGACGTGTATTCTGACAAGGAATCTGAATACGTTATCCAAATTGACGCGTCTGTCTTGTTAGTTCTCCTCGGTATGTGAGATGTGTTGCATAATCTTACGTGGCTACGTGATAGTATGATTATGTGTTTATGTTACGTAGTAACATGCTATAGGAAAGCTTATCCTATTTTCTGCTTTATATAAAATTATGTCCACGCGGGGAGTGCGGGGATGGGGTCGTGGCCGAGGCCGTGCTCATGTTATGGTTTCAGAGGAGGGAGACGTTCATGCCCTACAGGAACAAGTGGGCGGTGCTGACGTTGTCCAGGAGGTGCTTGCCACTATGCGAGCTATGGTAGAAGCAACCAGGGCAAGTGTGCGGGTTCCTGAGCCAAGGGCTTCTGTAGCTATGCGGGATTTTCGGCGGTTAGATCCTCCAACCTTTTTTGGGGAGCCGGACCCAAAGGTGGCTACTGAGTGGTTGGAAGTGACCACATCTATCTTTGATACTTTGGATATCGAGGAGGATGCTTTGCGTGTAAAATTGGCGGTGTTCCAACTACGAGAAGATGCTAGAGAGTGGTGGAAGTTCACCAAGACCACTGTGGATGAGACGTGGGTTGCTTTCACGAGAGTTTCCTTGGAGAAGTATTTCCTGAGATCTTTGAGAGATACTTACCGGGAGGAGTTCCTCTCCCTTGTTCAGGAGAATCTGTCTGTGGTCCAGCATGAGGCCAAGTTCGCGAGTCTATCGCGATTTGCACTAGAGATGGTATCGACAGAAGAGTTGAGTACTCAGATGTTTGAGAGAGGACTTCGACCTGCTATCAAGGATAGGGTTGCCGCTCTGGATGTAGAGGTGTACATCAAGCTAGTGGAAGCTGCTATCCGGGTAGAGAACTCGTTGGCAAATAGCCACAGGATTAGAGAGAGTGGGAGTCAGCAGGGCAGTGGAGATACACAGTCCCGGGGGAACAGGAACAAGTGCCAGAGGTCGTCTAGACCTAGTTCTCGTTTCGTCGGATCATCTCAACCGCAGTCATTTGCACCTACACCTTTAGTGGCTTCGGCAGGAAGGCCAGAGCAAAGAGGGTTGATCTGTAATAGATGCGGACAGCCAGGGCATCGTTCAGTTGAGTGCCTGTAGAAGAGCCAGGCTCAGAGTTCTCTGCCAGTCCAGTCACAGACGAGAGACCTACCTATCTGTTATGGGTGTGATCAGTCCGGGCACTTTCGTAGATAGTGTCCTAGAGAGGGGAACATCCAGGACACGACAAGAGCGTCGGTTGCTTCATCTGTATAGAGGCGACAGGCTTCGCAGCAGCCAAGGGTCAGACTTCTAGGTTTGCAGAAGGAGGTGCTTCAGCTCAGTCGGTAAGGCAACTATCGACTCAGTGCTACGGCGGGCAGACCAGACCACCGCAGGCCAGGGCTTATGTTCTTGCTGATCGCAGTGCTTCCAAAGCACCAGTTGCGTCTGATGCAGTAGTTACTCCGGCCTTGATCAGAGGTACTCTTCTAGTCTTTAGATCATGAGCCAGTGTTCTTATAAACACAGGAGCATCATATTCATTTATATCCTCTACATTTGTGTATGCTTTGGGGTTGGAAATGGACTGGTTGGGTAGTACCTTGTGCGTGGAGACCCCAGTTAGTGGGAATGTGACGTTGAGCCTTGTTTGTAGATCTTGTGTACTGGAGGTCGCCGGTCGTTGTTTAAAGTTTGATTTTATCATTCTAGACATGACCACGTTTGACGTCATCCTAGGGATGGACTGGCTGACTACCTACCATGTCTATATAGATTGTGAGCGATGGAGAGTGTCGATCTGTACACCGGAGGGTGATTGCTTCTACTTTGTGGGTGATCGGGATGAGGGCTTGGTGTCTGTACCAGGGCCTGCGTGAGTTTGAGCAAACTTGGGTTCTCTCTTTTCTGCTCTTAGATTGGATGTGCCAGTAGAGGTTCGAAGGGAGTTACCCCCTGTGGTGTGTGACTATCCAGACGTCTTACCTGACGATCTGTTTGAGTTGCCACTAAACCGTGATGTGGAGTTCTCCATTGATCTTGTTCCAGGAATTGCTCCTATCTCTATGCCATCTTATCGCTTTGCACCTGCTGAGTTGCGAGAACTCAAGGTGCAGTTGCAGGAGTTGCTGGACTAAGGGTTTGTACGGCCGAGTACGTCGCCGTGGGGAGCACCAGCTTTGTTCGTGAAGAAGATGGATGGGTCATTGAGACTATGTATAGACTATAGGAAATTAAACCAGGTAACGGTGAAGAACAGGTATCCGATGCCGAGGATCGATGACCTGTTTGATTAGTTGAGGGGATCACGCTGCTTTTCGAAGATAGACTTGAGATCTGGATATCACCAGCTGCTGATCAGGGACGAGGACATAGCGAAGACTGCCTTTTAGACTCGTTATGGTAACTACGAGTTTCTGGTCATGCCATTTGGTTTGATGAATGCCCCTACCACATTTATGGGTCTGATGAACCGTTTCTTCCACTCCTATCTGGACAGTTTTGTGGTTGTGTTTGTGGACGATATTCTAGTTTATTTGCCCACGAGGGAGATGCATGAGGAGCACCTACATGTCGTACTTCTGCTTCTAAGAGAACATCGCTTGTATGCGAAGTTCGAGAAGTGTGAGTTCTGGATGACGGAGGTGAGATTCCTTGGACACCTGCTGTCGAAGGACAGAGTATCAATGGTCGACGAAGACTGATGCAGTGATGGATTGGCAGCGACTGAGGAATGTTTTTGAGATCTGTAGTCTTCTAGGTCTAGCGGGTTATTACTGGCAGTTTGTACAGGACTTCTCTAGGCTTGCAGCACCGATGACGCGCTTAACGTGGAAGGGAGTCACGTTTGTATGGAGCGAGTCTTGTGAGTCAGCTTTCCAGGAGCTGAAGAGGAGATTGACCAGTGCACCAGTTCTGAATATTCCAGAGCAAGGTCTGGGATATACTGTGTATTGCGACGCGTCACTTGATGGTTTGGGCTGTGTATTGATGCAGAGAGGCAAGGTTGTAGCCTATGGCTCACGATAGCTGAAGACACACGAGAGGAATTACCCGACTCATGATCTGGAGTTGGCAGCCGTGGTCTTCGCTTTGAAGACATGGAGGCATTACCTATACGGTGAGCATTTTGAGGTTTTCTCTAATCACAAGAGCTTAAAATACTTGTTTTCACAGAAAGACCTGAATCTTCGCCAACGACGGTGGATGGAGTTGTTGGGAGACTATGACTTTGATTTACAGTACCATCCAGGGAAGGTAAATGTCGTAACTGATGCGCTTAGCAGGAGATCTCATGGCTCGTTAGCTTCTGTGGTTATACAAGAATGGGACTTGCTCGAAGTTATTGAGGAGTTTGATCTGTGTCTCACGGAGACGGGGCAAGGTGAGACTTTATGTTCAGTTGCTTCACAACCTACATTGGTTGCACGTGTGTTGGAGGCTCAGAGGACCGATCCAGTGGCTCAGATGGTACGGGACAGCATTGCTAGTGGGACAGACACAGCAGGATGGGTGGTGAGTTTAGATCAAAGTATAAGGTTGTCAGGCCGTCTGTTTGTGTCAGAGTCGTGTCGTGTTGAGGTGCTACAAGAGTTTCATCATTCACGTCTTGTAGTGCATCTGGGAGGCACAAAGATGTATCACGATTTACGCCGACCGTTCTGGTGGACGGGGATAAAGAGGGATGTGATCCGATTCATTTCTCGATGCTTTACTTGTCAGCAAGTAAAGGTGGAACACCAGAGACCTGCAGGATTGTTGCAGCCGTTGCTTGTATCTGAGTGGAAGTGGGAGAATATCACGATGGATTTTGTATCAGGACTTCCACGCTCACCGAAGGGACACGATGCTATTTGGGTTATAGTGGATCAGTTGACGAAGTCTGCGCGCTTCCTCCCCATTCGAGTGAGAGATCCAATGGATAGATTGAGTAGATTATGTGTCTGGGAGATAGTCCAACTACATGGAGTACCTATGACTATTGTTTCTGATCAAGACCGATGCTTTACATCGTGCTTTTGGCAGAGTCTTCAGGTGGCTTTGGGGACGAGCTTGACTTTTAGTACAGCTTTTCATCCTCAGACTGACGGTCAGTCTGAGAGGACCATTCAGATTTTGGAAGACATGTTGAGAGCGTGTGTGCTTGACTTTTGGGGTTCTTGGGAGGATCATCTATCATTAGCAGAGTTTGCATACAACAACAGCTATCAGTCCAGTATTGAGATAGCACCGTATGAGGCTCTGTATGGTAGGTCGTGTAGATCGCCGGTGTGTTGGACAGAGGTGGGTGAGACCACCGTCATGGGACCCGACTTAGTATGGGAGACGACAGAGCAGATTGCAGTGATTCGTCAGCGACTGGTGACTGCTCAAAGCCGCCAGAAAAGTTATGCTGATTAGAGGAGGAGACCGTTTGAGTTTGTCGTGGGAGACCACGTGTTTTTGAAGGTCTCGCCACGTAGAGGGCTGATGAGGTTTGGTCGTAGCGGGAAGCTATCACCACGTTTTATTAGACCGTTCGAGATCCTGGAAAGGATTGGGGTGGTAGCATACCGTCTGGCCTTACCACCTCAGTTAGCATCTGTGCATAACGTCTTTCACGTTTCAATGCTTCGGAGATACGAGCTCGATCCTTCACATGTATTAGATTGGGCTGAGTTACGGGTTGCTGAGGATGTCACGTATGAGGAATGCCCGGTGAGGATTCTGGATACGAAGGAATAGGTGTTGCGAGGAAGAACGATTGCTTATGTCAAAGTTCAGTGGCTTCATCATGGGGTTGCGGAAGCGACTTGGGAGCTTGAGTTTGGGATTGCTTAGTGAATTTTGGGGGCGAAATTCCTTAAGGGGGAGAGTTGTGCAACCCCGAACCTTGTTATTTTGCTTTATTTATACATTATTACGTGTTTTTGCTTCATGTTACATATTATCGATGCATGGTTTATGTTTTAGAGTTATAAAACAACATGTAGATGTGTTGTACTCTTTCTTGGACCTTGTTTTGGCTTGTTGGGTTGGCCTTCGAACACAAAACTGAGACTCAAAATAGTATGTTAGACGAAGCAGGTTCGGTCGACTGAACTGGTGAGTTCAGTCGACTGAAGTTGAAACCAGTAGGTTACGAACCTTGGGTTCGGTCGACTAGGGGACTTGGCCCAGTCGACTGCAGCACTTTTCTTGAGTTCGGTCGACTGAACTCAAGGGTGGTCGACTGAACTGAGGCGGTTTGCATTTTTCGAGGCACTTCAGTCGACTGAAGTAGCCTCTTCAGTCGACTGAACAGGCTTTTTGGCGTGCTTATAAGTACAAGAAGGGGTTGAAATGTTTGGAAAAGCTTATTTCTTTCTCATTCTTCGCCTTCTCTCTACATATGTGACCTACCCGATCCTAGTTTTCGACTATCAACTTGTGGATCCTTGCTATCTACGCTGTTAGCTTCGCGCTCATCCGGTCAGATTCTCGTTCCAACGAGGTTCGATTTTTGAGCCGTCGCATTTTGACCCAATGAGGTTGGATTCTAGACCTACTGCAGTTATGGGGGTGTTATATGTAATTGTATGTGTTTTCACCGCGTAGAAAATGCATCAAATATCATATTTTCTATTTAAGCCTTGTTTTTCTAATAGGAAGCATGTTGTTTGCTTTTCTTGGCTTACAGTGTTTTATGACATGTGGGTTATGGTTTTCAAAGGGTTTTCTTGAAAACGGTGGAAAATGATGGTTTTTTATAGAAATCTCAACATTTTATGTTTTGGAGGTTTGGAGCTCACCTTCGGGGTTGAGTCTCTGGTTTTGAAACGTTTTGTTGAAAACGGAAAAAAACATTTTGAAAATATTTTGTTGATCTCTATTAGGAATGCATACTGAAAAGTCTTACTTTTTAGGTTTTTTATTCTTGATCCCTGGCATATTATTGAGAAACATTTGAGATATTTTGGCATTCGTAATTTCATATTTATATTTGTGATGAATGAATGCACAGTCCGTATATTCTGTCTAGTATTTGACTCTGTGCTTGCTGCACGGAAGATCAGGTCAGAGGTTCTGACAGATTATACAGGTAGGATCACAATCGCAATGGACCCGGACATTCAATTGGTACGATTGTAGCACATTGTTACAGTAGCTGGTCTTGGCTCGGTCGAACGGGTCGAATTTAGGTTTTGGAAATTCGATGTTCGAGCTCGATGTGTTAGTACACTTGGAGTGTATTGAG
>JAULJZ010138262.1:0-31680 GCA_032270985.1 Heliamphora pulchella | reverse complement strand
TATACATGGCTTGTTGTCGATATGTGTAACGTGGTTTTATGCTTTAAAACTCATAGTTTTATAGGCATGTATATGTGGGCTCTGAGAAGCGGATGCATGTGGTGCATGTTGCACGGGTTGCGTGTGTGGTGTGTGTTGCACGGGTTGCGTGCGTTGCGTGTGTTTCACAGGTTGCGTGCATTGTGTGTGTTGCATGGGTGGCATGTGTTAGATGGGGCAGTGGTCCTTCGATGAAAGCCCAAGAAATGTAGATAGGGCAGTGGTCCTTCAGTGAAAGCCCGAGAAATGTTAGATGGGGTAGTGGTCCTTCGGTAAAAGCCCGAGAAATGTTAGATGGGGCAGTTAGATGGGGCAGTGATCCTTCGGTAAAAGCCCGAGAAATGTTAAATGGGGTAGCTAGATGGGGCAGTGGTCCTTTGGTAAAAGCCCGAGAAATGTTAGATGGGGCAGTGGTCCTTCGGTGAAAGCCCGAGAAGATCCTTGTATTGTGTGTGTGCATGGGTGCTTAGAGCCCTCGGGTTGTGAACCCGTAAACTAAGTCGGTTGCCTCCGTGAATGTCGTTGTGTACGTTGTTGTGACTCCGTATAGAACTTCCCCTCAGGTTGTTACCTTTGTCTGTGTTTTACTGCTTTCCTTTAACTATGGCATGATATCTGTTAGGATGATATGCATAGTTTCAAGGATAGAAACGTGATCCTAAAGACAGTACGTGTGAATCTGAAGGACGGATACGAGGTCCTAGAGAGATATGTGTTGGGTATGTTGCTCATAGTGTGTTGGGCGTAGTGCATGGATTGCATGAGTTAGCTTGTTGGGGCTTGTGAAAATCGACTTAGATATATATATATTCATGTGCTGCATATATATATCTGTCTTTTTTTTTGGGCTCGTATGAATTATGTTTTCAAACTGTTTTAAGGCTTGAAAAAGAGTCTAAAATTGTACCTCGTTTTTCTTGCATATTTAGCTTATATTGCATGTTTATCTAGTATCTACTGAGTTTTGGCTCATGGTGTAAGATTTGATTTTCTTCAGGTATCGGTCACGCAGGTTGACCCGGGGTTATTGGAGGGGTGGAAGAGCTATAGTCTTCCTTTTTGTTAGTTTTGAACATGTATGCCGTAACATGTTTTTCGGCGTTGGCGCCGTGTAATGTAAGCTGTTTGGCAATTATATACAAATGCATGTATGATTTTTTTTAGAGTGTATTATCGAGTTGGGTGTTATGATTGGTTGTTTGTAGGTGTTTCACGTGACCCGGAGTTCGGGGCGTGACATACACATTAGAAATAAATTTCCTAATTTTAATCAACAAATGTAAATAGGTAGGAGTCCAGTGGTTAGCATATCTATTTTTTTTTAATCCTATACGAGCACAAGACATGGTAATTGATTATATAGTAAAATATGAACATTCTTTTACAATGAGTGAAGAACTCAAGTTTGCCGAGTTAGTACAAGAGGTATTTACGCCTCAAATCTAAAATTTTTCTAGAAATATTATTAGAAATAAAGTTATACATAAACATGAAAAAAAAATATAACATAATTAAGAAATATATTAAAAAATATAAAAGGTAAAAAATTTGTAGTTTCTAATTTATGGACAACACAATAATATGTAAAATATCAATGCATTACTGCACATTTTGTAGATAATGAATGAATTTAAATAAAAGAATTATATTATTTAAACATATAGAACTCTATTACACCAGTCACACTATAGGTATAAAATTAGAGCACAAATATATCTATTGGCCATTAACAATAAAATATTTTTTATTACATTAGATAATACTTCTTATTACAATGAATGTGCTCAATATTTAAAACGTAATTTACAACTTCATATATATAGCAAATTTCACGTATGATGTTCTACATATATGTTAAATTCAATTGTTAAATAAGGGCTTAAAGAATATAACGAATTAATTAATAGAGTGAGGCAAACTATAACAATAATTAATAATAGTGCTAAAGGACTAGATATTTATACAAAAAAATAGTATTGAAGAAGGTTTAAAACTTACTATACGATGTAGAAATTAGATGGAACGATGTATATAATATGTTACGTGTTACAACCTCGACTCCGAGGCACGTGAATCGCACTCGATAACTCAACTTTATAGAATAACCGAGAAGACTCCTTTTTATAAACCCTATTTATAGTTAAAATCTTCTTTAACAAAAAAACACTTAGATGTAATTCGTTTTAAAAAAAGTTTCTTTGCAAAACTTTCAAAATATTCTAAGTATTATTCTTAAAAATTTCGGCAGAGTCTCCTTTGTTTTTCGAGCTATCCCACATTTTTCTAAACACCTGTCAAGCTCAAATAATCATTTATACTTAGGCACCGCCTGAATCTCAAGTCCCAAAATACAATCAAACCTATTTACGAAATGGAAGCTCACAAATATTTAGAAACATACAAGTATTATACATTTAAGACTTAATTCATTTCTCATAATAATTACGGTCATCCATGAATTTACCTATAATATTACAAATTTCATAATACTAGATGCATCACTTTAAAATTTCAAATTTACAAACAAATATCTTTCCTACTTCAATTACTTTAGTCTCTAACCCAACTTCATGTCGCATCTCTTCCTTCTTCTTTAAACTTGTAAAATGTTTGATGCAACCAACGTGAGCTAAAGCTTGTAGGATAAATATTAATAAAAGTGCAATGCAAAATTTGTGAGGTGTGAATGGCATGCTCTCATGCAATCATATTCAAATCACTTTTATAACCCATTTTTACCCCTCATCCCTTCACTCTTTATTTGTTTAATCTTAACTCTTCATTACTATAGCATTAAACATTCATTATTCTCATATTTACATTATTCTCATATTTATAATTCCTCTTTCCTTATTCTCATATTTACATTTTCTTTAACATTTTATCTTTAATTTCTTTTCTGTTTTTTTCTTTTTATTAGGCCCTTAGTTCTTTCTCATTCAAAACATAATCTATCCTCTTTTGTCTTTTTCTTTCTTCTCTTTAATATCATTTCTCTCTATTTTTTTTTCTTTAGCTCTTACATTCATTTTCATTCTTTTTAATCTATAACTAAACACTAACTCATCTCTTACCTATTATATAATCATTAACTTTCTTTCCCATTTTTCAATTTTTATTTACATTTTACTTTCATTTCATTAATCAAAATACTGAACCGACGTAGGGTGTAGCTTATAGAAACCCCTCCCTATTTCCACAATAGGCTACGCAAAGTTATTGGATAATAGATAACTCTATAACTCACCACTACAATCATCTGAAACCAACGTCGGGTGCAGCTTATAGAAACCCCTCCCTATTCTCCCAATAGGCTACGCGAAGCCATTGGATAATAGATAGCTCTATAACTCACCACGACACAATCACGTCTGTTTTACGCGGGCTAACCTAAGGGAACACAATTCCCAGCTTGCGCAAGTTTTTAGTCTTTCACCGCAGAGCTAGTTAAGCCCAACTTAATCACATCCACATCAATCATCCTCGGTCCAATATTTGATTAACCAAATCCAAACCATATTTCATAATCATACCATTATTTATTAATAATCGGGGGTCCATCTCCCCAATGCATTCTCACAATCATATCATTTTCCTTCTCATTTTGAATTGTTACATCATTATGTTTTAGATTCCATATCATCAACGTCGATTATCAAATCACATGCTTTATTTGTTACGTTTATCCCGTCTTTCGAATTCAGTATCATAAATCTCAACTAATCTTCATATCATTTTCATTTTTTTCCTTATTCACTTAGATATACATTTAACTTACAATTATTTAACCCATAAGATAATTTTATTATCTTCTATGAATTTAAATTAAATTCAACAATTTTGGTTTAAAACCCATATTATCATCTCTGCAAATCATTTCAATGGAAGGATAGACTTCCCAAGAATTATTCATATATTTTATGCTCTCCTAATTGTGAGAAGTTATCATAAATTCATTACTCATCCCACCAATTAATAAGTTATACAGATTAAGTAATACATTTGTGACTCCCTCGTCTTGCTGACTCCTACTGTCTTTGTCTCTGTGCATCTCGTTCAGAGTGTCTTCCACCTTCATGGCGGTCTCTACTAACTTCGTAAAAACATGCATCCTGAATGCCGCCACTCGATCCCTGATTGCGGGCCTCAAACCCCTCTCGAACCTCTTTGTACGAAACTCATCAGTGGGCACAATCTCCTATGCAAATCGAGATAAGCTAGTAAACGCAGCCTCATACTCGACTACTGTCATCGTCCCCTAAGTCAGGAAAAAGAAGTCCTCTATGTACCGATCTCTCAAAGTTGCAGGAAAATATTTCTCCAGGAACACCTTTGTAAACACCTCCCAAGTGCCTCCAACTGTAGTCCTGGCAAACTTTCACCACATGTGACCACTCCCTCTCAGCTGAAAGGCAGCAAAAGTAACTCTCAGATCATCTTCCTCTATCTGAAGTGTGTCCAAGATCCTGGTGACCAGCTCTAGCCATTCAGTGGCTACCGTGGGATTGGGATCCCCAGAAAAGGTAGGAGGGTTTAGACATCGGAACTCGCGCATTGCGACCATCGCTCTCAATTCAGGTACACTCACTCTTCCCCTAGAGGCCTCAACCAGCTGCCGGATGGAGCCGACCATCTCACGCAAAAGATCTCTGTCAACAAGTCCTTGGGGTGCATAAGCATCCCCAATATCTGGGACAAGAATGTCCCTTCAGCAAGCACCACGGCCACAGCCTCGACCACAAACTCATCCTCCCCACGTGGACATCGCGTCTGTGTGAAAAAGACAGAACATAAAACGCAACACATCGCATGAACATAAACACTAACCACATAAGCATGCTAACACATAGCCACATAGGTTCATGCTAAACTAACCCCACATACCGAGGAGAACCGACAAGAATGGCGCGTCAGTCTAGACAACCTTCTTAGATTCCCTGCTAAAAATCACGTCAGCTAAACACGTTTCTAACTTGGCTCCCAAGTTCGTTAATCCAAACGCCCGAAGGCAAAACTAATCAATCCTATAGTTCCACCTTCATGCTCACATAAACACATCATACTTATGCCTAACATGCTAATACGTTCATGTTATCAAAGCATCTAAACACATGCAGTCAAGCGCACGCAATCAATCTCACACAGTGATATATCCTCTTCCCATGGCTCTTAGGTATTCGAACCCAGAGCTCTGATACCAAACTGTCACGCTTCAAACTCTGGGTCACGTGAAACACCCACAAATAACCAAACACAACACCCATCTTGAGAATACACTCTCAAAATAGACCATACATGCATTGAATATAATCACTAAATGGCTTACATTACACGGCCCCAACGGTGAAAAGCATGTTACAGCCTACATGTTCAAAACGAGCAAAAGAAAGACTACAAATCTTTTGCCCCTCCAGCAACCTCGGATCAACCGACATGACTGGTACCTAAAAAATATTTCAAATCCCACACCGTGAGACAAAACTCAGTAGAAACTAGACAAAGCATGCAATATAAGCTAAACATGCTAGGAAACAGTTTAAAAACAGTTTAAAAACAGCTTTAGATCATGACTCTCTAGAGCCAGGAAACAGTTTGATAACATCACTCGCATGAGTTCCAAAGATAACAGGTATATATATGCAACACACGAATACATATCAAAACTGACTCTAACAAGCCCCGACAAGCTAACTCATGTAATCCATGCACCTTCTCGGGCTTTCACCGAAGGACTGCAGCCCCCGTCTAATGCAACACATGCCACCTGTGCATACAACACACGCAACGCACGTAACCCGTGCAACACACTCAACGCATGCAACCCGTGCAACACACACTCAACACATGCGTCTTCAGGACCTCATTTTTTGTCCCTCAGATACCCACACACAAGTGCACCATTAGGACCACATTTCTGGCCCTCCGATATTTGCACCCGCACACATGCATTGTTAGGACCACGTTTCCATCCTGTAGATTCACACGCACGTCTTGAGGACCACGTTTTCGTCCTTCAGACTCACGCACACCTGCATCGTCAGGACCACATTTTTGTCCTTTAGATACTCATACACAAATGCATCATCAGGACCATGTTTCCATCCCTCTGATTCTCGCACACAAGAAGCATCGTTAGGACCATGTTTTTGTCCCTCCGATACCTACACACGCACACATGCATTGTTAACCAGATTTAACATATATCAGACCACGTTTTCGTCTATTGTTAGCCAAGGCTAACATTCATACCAATATCATGTAAGACCACATTTTCGTCTTACATCATGCATAAATAAAACTAAGTTATAAATGCACAAAATCACATATAACCTACATGTTGTAACCCCACTCGTCACATAACCGACATCCAATCACATGGACAACCAATAACCCACAAAACTACGCCTAACTCAAAGGCCAACACTCAACCCATAAGCCCCAATTTTCACAAACCAACACCTTTCCCAAAAAGGACCACGGGCCCGAACACGCCCAATACGGTCATCAAAAACCCACAATGCCCACTCGCGCCCAACACAAACCCAGTAGCGAATCATACACCTAACCGTGCACCACACCCACATCTAAATATGCACGTCACCCCCAAGGACGGCCTCTAATCAACACCCAAAATCACGACACGACTCCCGAAGCCACCACACAACCAACTGAACTCCAAAAAGGTATCCGACAGTATTTCAGTTGACTAACCCCATTTTTTAATCGACTGAATACTATAGGAGAAAATCATTTGAAAACCACAACCCAACCACCAAACACCAAAAGACACAACCCAGCACCTCAGTCGACTGGACCCTAACTCCCAGTCAACTGAAAACTCTCGGGAAAGCTAAAAACCCAAACTAGAAACATTTCAGTCAATTGACCTCCCAGGTTCAGTCGACTGACCCCCAAAACTCAAGATCCAGTCGACTGACCTCCAACGGGAACTATTTTTAAGCCACGGTTTTAACCTTCAAAATCTCGAATTGAAGCCTCTAAACTCTCATCCAACACCCTCGAACATACACGCGTCCAGGCCTAACACTAAGACCTCAAAAGAAACACCCGACACTCGATTTCATCCACCAAAATTGACTAAAAATAGGTTTTAAATCCAAAACCCAACTTTGAAACAAAACGGTTTTTCATGCACTTTAAAATGGTAGAAACACACACGATTACACGTAGCACCCTTATAAGACATGAGAGTCTAAAATCCTACCTCGGTGAGTTAAAAACTCGACATCTCAAACCACGTCTAAAATCGAGCTTTGCCAGAATAAAATTCTGTCCGAATGAACGTGTAGCCCACCGTGCTAAAGCAAGGATCCATTGTCTGATCGTCAGAAATCGAGCCCCAGGCCCCTGAGAACTTAGAGAGAAGATAGAGAGAAAAAGAAAACTTATTGGAAAAGTTTTAAAACTATCTTTTGAAAATATCTAACTCCAGATATTTATAGGCCTCCAAAGTATCTTCTTTTTTTTAAATTTTTGAAACTCGCACTGCAACGCCCCACGGCCCCGGGAACCAACTTCGCATACATATCTAAGCTCGATCATGCATCAAAACACGTAAAAACATGCTATCACATAAACACAAAACGCGCGTCAAAAAATGTCGAAAAAGAAAACGGGTCAGGGTCTCACAAATTTGAACAAATTCTAAAAACACTTAAAAAAATATATGACGAATATAAACATAGTATACTGTCACAACATAAAAAAAATCAACAACATCCACCTCATCTTCATCTCGAGGTTGAGGTAGGGATATTTTTTCATAAATAAAAGTTAAAAGACTTAGCGAACACTACTGTAGTTCTATCTCGAAACTCCAACATTACTTAGACATTCCCGTGTATCGACGAGAATAATTTTAATATTTTAAAATATTATAAACAACACGAGTCGCCGTGACCAGTCTTATCGCGATAACTCATGATATACTAACTATTCCCATCTCTGCAATTGCTTTTTAGACATCATTTAGTATAAGTGAACGGGCCGTCGGCGATTATAGAAGCAGGCTCAAGCCAGAGATAGTGGAAGTTTTGATGATTACTCGTGACATACTGTATGCATCATCTATACAACAATATTTGGACGAGAAGACAAGACTTCAAGATAATTTGAAGACTATAACACTCGAAAGTTTTGTAGGGTTCTTTTTTAGAATGAATAAACAAAGAATAACTGGAGAGATAAAATATGTAAAGTGGTTAGAAGCATAAAATGGAGAGAGACGAGGTTGGGTGAAGGAGAAGGCTAATTGAGTATAGCATAATGGCAATATGAATGAGATATCCTTCTATCAAGTCTGATTGATTCGAAAGCATGACTATCCCTCTATTTATAGCACTCGGAGAAGCTATGTTGGGGTTCGGATAGGACTCTGTCAAAAGATCAAATCAGATTATGGAAGGCGATATCGGTGAATCAAGAGTTTCTATCCGACAATCGACCAGATAGTGTTTTACTCCAGCTCAACTAGGTGCCTCATGAGTACCCGACCCACTCGGGTCAAGTACTCGACCCACTCAGGTCGAGCGATTCGGGGTCACTCGAGTGACTTGAGTGGGTAGGTCCCGTAGCTTGACAAATCCTTTTCCTTAGCCACCAAACCACATATCTCCTAACATCCCGTGCAGAATTGTACTGCCATTGTCTTCATTGTCTCTGGACAGTCTTTTGATTCTCAGAGAAATCTATGTTAATATAGTCTATGTTGTATATTGTCTATTCAGCCTGTGCTGAATCACATAGTCTGTGCTATGTCACTGTGATTGGTAATCAAAAGCTACACAGCATGTGTTGTCTTCACGACCTATGTCATGGCAATATTACAGTCTGTGCTATCTTCATGGTTTGTGCCATGGAAGTATAGTCAAGTAGTTAGAGCTACTGTCATAGTATGTGCTATGAAACGTCTTTGTTCGTAGTCAGGGCTACGCTTCATAGTCTGTACTATGAAATATTGTATGCCTTAACATAGTAATTAGTTTTTCCAGGCAGTGAGCTCAGTGACTCGGCTTAATATGGCTCAAACAGGTCACTCCTTTGGCTCAAGCATTTTGAATGTTGTACAATGCAAGTGTTTCATTTAATGAGACACGTATGGCTTATTTGAGTGACTCTGGTCAAGCTACTCGACCTTTGTTCGGTATGCTTGAACCCCTCGAACCACCCGGTCATTGGGTCACTCATGTCTCTTTTATTTCTTCTTGACCTTCGAATTTTCCCAAACTTCTTGGGTCCCTCGAGTGACTCAGCTACCGAGTTACTTAATTTTTGAGTCAGTTATGATGTTGCTCTGACTGGTCATTTGGACGACTAGTCTCCCGAGGTCATTTGCTTATCGTAGACAGTCATACCATTTGCTTGAGCATTCACTCGAGTCATACGCAGGTCATTCACTCGAGTCATTTACTCGAGTAGTTGGTGTACATATATATTTCTTTCTTAAGCCATCAGTGACTATAGACTTGGAATTTCTTCGTCAGTCGAGCCCTTAATTCTTGTAAGCTGGGATGTTGCATAAGTTAAACTGAGCATCGTATGCCTTTTTCGAGCCGTATGCTTGTATTATTCACTCGAGCCATTCACTCGAACAATATGCTCAAGTAGCTTGGGTCTGGCTTTATTGATAACCTGCGCACTTTTGCTTTGGGTCATCTACATTTTGCCCCTGCATGTGCGTGAGTCACTAGACTTACTCTCTCGCGTGTCCTATACGCGCAAACTTGTGCGCGTGCATGTAAATACCAACCATCGTGTCGGCTCGACTTCCTTATGTCGATGCATTTAATACCGCTCGACCTTTCACTCTCAGCCTTCATCCTTTAAATAGTGACATGGGACCTCATTCTGACCCCACCTCTTTCAAAGCCTCTCTCCCCTTTTTCTATTTCATTACCTTTCTATTTACTGTCATAATGGCTTTGCGCGCTACTCGATCCTCGTCTGCCATCAACATGGGCGATCGTGGGGCTCACCTTGTGTCTCGCGCTACTGTTTTGTTTATCAAATGGTGTATGAAACCATTTTTTAGAGGAAAGAGCGATATATTTTGGAGTGCCATTGACGCATTTACTCCAAACCAAGCCTTGGCCACTCAACCCTTGCTTCTTTACCCTGAGGTTGACCCTAACAAAGCCAAAATGATTACTTCCTCCTCAATTACGTGCCTTCAAATTGGGCATGGAGATTTTCATTTCTCCTTCATGCAGTTCAAGACTCCCTATGGGCCTGCTTTCGGATGGTCTGAATGGGTAGATGACGTTATTCATAATGACGCTCATCACCATATTTTGGATCAGGCAGGCATCCTTCCATCTGTCATGATTTCATAGAGCCTCCACATGCGCCACTGTATGGCTAGCTTGGAGGCCCTTATCAGTCATTGGATCACCGATTCTCACTCTTTTTGTCAACATTTGTATTTCCCAATAGCCCAGTAGACAGTGTGAGTCCTCTGGTGTTTCCCTTAGCGGCCCAGCAATCTCGAGGAGAGCAGATTCCCCTCGCTCCCTTATTCTTGGGCACTTTGTATCGCTGCTTAGATCTCATCCAAGTCAAAATGAAGCGATCGATCAACCGTTATGATATCGCCACATTCGTGAATACCACCTTTCTACAGGCGGTATTATTCAAAAGGTTTTCTAGCTTCGTGCCCTGTCCCATCCGTTTTTAGTGCACCAAGAAAATACAGATCATAGACTTGGATGGTAAGCCCGCGACCAAGGAGATACCCTCAACCAACGACTTGATCCTGCACATAGTTGTCAGGGCACTGCCAAGGACTTCATGCCAACTTTTGTCGATCCTGCACAATTTATATCCCCGCCATATATCACTGCTTCCGTTGGGGTCGTTTCCTCTAATTGGTACTTTGGTGCACCTAAACACCTTCAACTCGAGACGGCCGCTTCTCTTGATAGTACTCACGCGATGGTTCTGTCCATGCTCATTCTTGGCCTGCTCCCATATATTACTGAGGATGGCTTTGGAGTCACCCCGTATAAGCCTGACCATGTACTGCGGCATTTCGGCTTCGACTAGGGCACCCCAGTTCATTATGTTTAGACGTGCCCTTTCATCAGCAGCTATGAGCCCTTTTTGCGCAGAAACCTCATCGCACCCTTCCAACTTCCAATCATTGAATTGCCTTCTCAGAGACGGATAGGGCATCACACCGATAGTCATAGTCTGTATTAGAGGCGGAACCTCGATTCATTTAGACGATTTCCTGCTACAGATGCCTTGAGATCAGTCATTCGCCCTCTTTTGAAATCACTAACATCATGTCACCTTCTTGTACCGAGGCGTAGTAGGGGTACCCAAGGCAGATACGTAGTCTTAGCCTCCACCCCTGGCACTGGTCAAGCACCTAACGTCACCTCAGCTAAGCCACTCCAAGCTATTGAGGGAAGACTTACTCGCTCAATGGCGCAAGCTGCGAAGCGAGTCCAGGTTGAAGTAGGCAGCACCAGTTCTGCTCGAGGGGAAGGCCAGCCTTTGAAGCGTCTTCAACGGGTATGACTCAGTTTATATATATATATATTAATTTTTTTTCATAAACAAAAAATTTCTTTCTCTTTTTGCACGGCCTACTAGTGACTTCCCACCATCATTCTCACATTCCTACTTCACCAAGTCAGAGGACGACATTCCACTTTTACAAACTGGCGGTTGCTCATCGGAGGCACCGTGTCATTCCCTCGATCAAGATTGCTGAAGAGCAAACGGGCTATGCTGATTCCCCCGGGCATGGCGGCTTTCCTCCTCCATCGTCATTCCCTACTGAAGTTTCTCCTCTCCCTACCTCGGGCTTTGATACCTCGATTGAGGAGGCTATTGCAGACATGGGTCCCCATCTTGGCACGAACGTGGAGGTGGGCGAAGCGGCTCGGATTGCTGCCCCTTTAGGCACTGACTCCCTTCTAAACTTTTAAATTCCCGAGGTAGAAGAGTCGCATGCCGAGGCAGAATCTGTGGGGTAATCCGGCACAAAAGAACTTAATTTGGACGAGGGACTTCCCAACACCTATACTATTGAGCCAAGGGCCGAGGTCGAGACCATTATTGGAGCTATACTGCTACCCGAGCAGACCGTCGTAGGGGAACCTGGACACACGGATCAGGCTCCTATCTTTTTTGGGCATAAAGTCAATCTGAAAGATTTGAAGACCTTGGAGACGGTTCTCACCCATCATCCTACAACTTTCTTGGCCTTTAGCTTGAGGAGTCCTGCCCTAGCGAGTTTCAACCTCTACGTGTTAAGCTCTCTGATTTAGCAACTATCAGACTTTTCCTCTGGGGAGCTGGATAATGCTACCCTAGATGCATCTTGCAGTACCCTAGATGACTTGGAGTTAGTGAAGCTGGACCTCTCATGGTTGCATACCCGTTTAGAGCTAATTCGCTCTCTACTCCGTCGTTCAGAGTCTCTAGCTCGATTGTGCGAGCGACAACTCTCTATTGATTTAGCCGCCCAGAAAGTCAAGGATTTGAAGATTTCACTTGCGGCCGCAGAGTCTGACCTTTCGAGTGCTCGGAGGGAGTTGGAGATGGAGCTAGCTCAGGTTCCCGCTGATGATCCTGGTTTTTTCAAAGTTCATCTGGATGACAAGGACCTAAAGGGCTCAGTGTAGTGGTTTTTTTTTTTTGAATGTATCTGCTCGTATCACATATGTAAAAGAAAAAAAAAATCTTTATTGAAGGGAAAGAAAAAAAAACTTATGCTGCCACATTATGCGTTAGACTTTTTAATGAATTTAATATTAATAGGCCTGGTCCTGAAACCATCACTGACTCTAACTAACTTGTAGTATCCACCAGTGCTTTCTTGTGCAACCTGGTACGGGCCTTCCCATTTGGCAAAGAACTTGAGAATTGGTAAGCCTCTCATAATAGGATCGACCAGTTTCCAGACCAGGTCGCTTTCCCTGAATTCTCTTTTTTGTACCCTCTTATTGTATGCCTTTACCCTAGTTTACTGAGTCTTTTTTAGCCTTTCGCTTGCTCTATCCCGTCGTTCTTCGACTGCTTCCAAGTCCACCAGTCTGTGGTGGGGACTCCACCCCATGGCTAGGGCCATCTTGGCTGAAGGTACCTCAAGTTCGACAGGCAGGACTGCCTCCGAGCCATAAACCAAAGAGTAAGGAGAGGCTAAGGTAGAAGGCCTTTGGGCAGTTCTATAAGCCCACAATGCTACTGGGAGATGATCCGACCACGCCTTCCCATGCTCCTCCATCATCTTACTCAGTATTCTTATCAGAGTCTTGTTTGTTGCCTCGGCTTGCCCGTTCCCCTTGGGGTAGTATGGTGACGATTTGTGGTGTTTAATCTTGTAGGAGTTTAGCAATTTCTGAACCTTCTTGTTAACGAAGGGCGTACCATTGTCTGACAAAATGACTCGAGAAATCCCAAATCTGCATATAATGTGCTCTTTGATAAAATTGGCCACTGCATCTACCACGGCTCTCTTTATTGGTATCACTTCAACCCATTTGGTGAATACCTCTATGGCGACCAAGATCTATTGATGCCCTCTCACCTGAGGGTGTATCGGTTTAATGAGATCCATAGCCTATGTGTGAAAAGGCCATGGGGTCTTTAGACTGTGTAAGTCTAGTGTTGGGGCATGTATCATGTCACCATGTTTTTGACAAGCTTAACACCTCCTGACATGCTTCCTCGTGTCTTCTTTCATTGTCGACCAATAGTAACCCAAGTGAAGTAATTGCTCGTACAATCGCGTTCCCCCTGGTGTTCCCCTTGATGTCCTGCCCTTACCAACTCCTTTGTCTCCTCGAATGATACGCATCGTCGCAGGTCTCCTTCCACACTTCTTCAAAATAGTTATCCCTACTCAACAAAATACTTTACCGCTTGCCTTTTTACCTGGGCTACGATCATTGGGTCTAGCAAGAGTGCTCCTCCTTGTAGATATTCTAGGTATAGAACCTCTAATCGCTTGATACTTCATTAAGCGAGCATTCTTTCCCCATAGTTGTAGCCTGACAGCGCACACATTCTCCTTGCAATCGAGTAGCATCTCTTACCATTTTTAGCCAGTAATATCCCTGTGTTTGAATTCTCCGATACAAACTTACGTCGACTTCTTCATAGGTTTGCTCGTGTATCTGGTGTAGCTTCAGTCTGGCTTTCTCCTTGTCTATACATCGGACCAATAATCCTCCTGTTGTCCGGTGGTAGAGCTCCCCTTCGATCAGTGTGAACCGAGCCAGTTCGGCTACGGGTACGTCCCCTAGTCGCTATGTAGATGAGTGACAATAGGGGAACACCAACCTTCTCCAGGTTGGCCTGGGTATAAACCCAAGAGGGTGGCCGGCTCATGTTTCCTTCTTACTATGATGGTTGTCGCGTCATCTGATAGTGGTAACTTTGCCTCTAAGGTAGCCAATGCGTCAGGCAGTCGATTGGCTGACCTAGGTATATGGTCGAATCTTACCTCCTCGAATTTCTCAAGCTGTTTCTGTACCATTGTTCTATATGTTGCCAAAGCGACTTTCTTCAAACCAAAATCCCCTATTGATTGCTTCACCACTAGGCTTGAGTCCCCCAAGATTTTCAGTCGCTAGACTCCCATTCGCTCCACGGCCAGCAGTCCCATGATCAGTGCTTTGTACTCGATCTCGTTTGTTCGAGCAATTGAACTGTAATTTATAGACTAACTCGACCCTTCTGTTGGATTCTTGGTGGGTTAGTACTGCTCCTCCACCTCCTATGCCTCCTGTCGCGGCCCCGTCGAATTGCAGGACCCACCATTCGTTCGGTCTTTCTGTGAATACGAGGGTCCATGCTTCCCCTGGTAACTCCTCGCTGATCGGTTCGAAACTATGGTTCAAAAATTGTGCAAGTAGTTCGGCTAGAGCATGGCACTTGATTACCCTGGGTACTATGCATACAATGTCAAATTTGGCCAGAGCCAACATCCACCTGGCCACCCATCCAGTTAGCACTGGCTTGCTAAGAAAAAATCTAACCAGGTCACACTTGATAACCACCTCGATTCAATGAGCCAGGAAATAATGTCTTAGCTTTTACGCTGTGAAAACCAATGCTAGACAATGTCTTTTGAATGGGGTGTATCATGCTTCTGGCCCCCTGATCTTCCTGCTGATGTTGTATATAGGTCGTTCGACCCCGTTGACTTTCTGTACTAGTAGAGACCCAATAGATTTTGAAAGCCCGTTGGTGCTCTTCTGTCCATTCAAATTTTGTATTTCTTTTTAACAACTCAACGAATGGGAAAGTGATTTCTGCTAGTGCTGGGATAAAGCATCGCAAATAGGAAATATTTCCCAAAAAACCTTTTAGCGACTTTTGGGACCATGGGGGAGGCATCCCTACTATGGACTTGATCTTTTCACTATCTGCCTCTATGCCGTGCCTATGAACCAGAAATCGTAAGAACTTTTCTACTGTTACACCGAATGCACACTTGAGAGGGTTCATCCTCATCTTAAACTTTCTACACCTTTTGAATACTGCCTCTAGGTCGGTCAGATGGTCTTGCTGCTTCTTTGATTTCACCACCAAATCGTTTACATAATCTTTTACGATCTGGTGCAACATATCATAGAATATTGCCATCATAGCCAGCTGATATGTTGCACCTGCGTTCTTTAATCAGAATGGCATGACAGTGTAGTAGAAATTACCTACTAGCATGCGAAACGACATTTTTTCTGCATCGCCTGGTGTCATTCTAATTTGATTGTAGCTGCTAAATTCGTCCATAAAGGAGAACACATCGTGCCTTGAAGTAGCATCCATGAGTGTGTCGATGTATGGGAAAGGGAATTCATCTTTCGGGCAAGCTTTGTTCAAGTCTCTAAAATTGACACATATCCTAATCTGCTCGTTCTTCTTCTTTACTGGCACTATGTTTGCCAGCCAAGTTGGGTACTAGATGAGTTTAATGAATTTGGCCTTCTATAGCTTCTCAATCTCTGCTTTGATTTTTCTTTGTAGCTCGGGGTGATACTTTCGATCGGCTTGTTTCACTGGTCGGGCATCTGGAAGTACATCCAGATGGTGTGCTACCAATTCTCCATCTAATCCTTGCATCTCTTCATAGGTCCATGCGAACACATCGGAGTACTGTCTGAGCAATTCGATTAAGCTTCTTTTGAATTCCTTTGTTAATGACTTGCTGATATATATGGGCTTAGGCGGCCGACCCTCTGTGCCCAGGTCCACCTCCTCTAGTGGCTCCTACTGGGGTCGGGGACCATCCTGCATGCAGTTAGGTACTGGTTGTGGTAGAGTAACCTTTTTGGAGTCAGGGTAAGTGGCTTGTGAGGTGGCGTCTAACCCTACGTGCCTTCATAAATAATATACCATCTTTCCTCCTTCTCTGACCTTCATGAGCTTCGTTGGTGACTCTGACTTTTGACCTCTTATATTACTAGTTGATCCTGCATCTGCCCTCCCTTTGTTTAAGTCTTCCCATTTTGGTACCTTTACTGCTCCTGCTTTATCAATTATCGACTTATTTTTTAATAGCTCGTCGAAGAAAATGGCGTTTCCTAGATGAGCTTCCCCAAAATGGAATGGTTTTCTTGTGGCCTCCACGCTAACTTCCTTCCCTTGCCAACGAAACTTGATACACTGGTGGTAGCTAGAGGGTACAGCCCCATACCTGTGCATCTAAGATCTCCCTAGGATAACGTGGTAGCTTGTGTCTGCGTCGATGATGTGGAACTTGATAGGCATGTAGATCCCCTACAGCTCAAGATTCGCTGTGATGTATCCCTGGGTCTTCTTTCTCTCACCTTCGAAATCAGCAACTGTTATCAATTGGCTTACTATCTTATCTTCCAAGATCCCTGTTCTTTCAAATGTTTTCATGGGTATGATATTTATAGAAGCCCCACTATCCAAAAATATGCGTCTAAACGACACTCCATTAATGAAACTAGTAATATATAAAGGTCGATTGTGAGGAAAGAGATACCTTCGATCACAATCGGTGAACGCTATTGCGTTTGATGAGTTAATGGCTACCTTTCGAAGTACTCCCTCCGAGGTCGTGCAACTCAAGTCGTGGGCTTCTGCTACTCACATGATTGCCTCGGTCACCTCCCTTCGTGTCTTTGCTACGAATCCAAGTTAGTCATAGAACCATTTGAACTTAGGTGATTCCTATAGTGCTTCAACTGAGTCCTGTATGGCCCTGCAATCTGCTACTTCATGTACTTCATCGTTTCCTGTTATCATGTTGACCTCCCAGTCATGTTCGGAGAATGTCTTTTTCCTGATATCTATATCTTCCTCATCAGTAAACCGTAGCTGTTTCTCAGCCATCTTTCCTCTAAAAATTCCTTTGAGTGTAAAACACCTCTCTATGGAGTGTGAGGTGGTCCTGTGATAGACGCAGTAGTTCAAACCTTCTCTGTCCTTTTTGGATGGGAGGGTATCTAATGGCGGGAGCGTCAACTCTTTATCATCCACCCACTCTTTGACTAACTTCTTTACCATCTCAATGCTGTAAGGGTCTATCGGTGTATCACTGTCTCGCCACCTTTTGTTTCGATCATCGCTTCTTCCTCTTTCCCTCTTCTGCCCGCCAGAAGCTGTAGATGCCTCGGCTCTATCACTTCGAAAAGAAACTGGCTTAGTAGGCAACTTGATGGTATTACAGAGGTTCTGGGCTGTTTCGATTAGAGCCGAGAATGTAGGTAGGTTGAGGTTGATGAGATGTGCGCGATATTCTCATAGGATCCCTTGAACACACATCTGTACTAGATGAGTTTTGCTGATTGGGTTGTGACATTCGATGGCTAAATCCTGAAACTTTTTCACATACTTGAGTAGGTCATACCCTAGTCTTTGTGTCTCTCTAACTAGGGTGAGTGTCGTTACCTTCTCATGCACGTGAAAGAACTTGGTGTGGAATTTGTTAACCATGTCCTTCCAGGTGATGATCGACCTTGGTGGTAGGTTGACATACCAGATGTACTCCCTATTGGTCAAAGATTTAGAAAACTCTCGTAGTCGTAACGTGTGATCTCCACCATAGGCTCCTAAAGTTTCAATGAATTGGACTACGTGCTCCCTGGCATTTCCCTTCCTGCCATCAAACTTTATAAATTTTGGGGTGATGTACCCTTCGGGGTAGGGCACCCGTAAAAGATACAGCGGATAAGGTAGCTGAATATCTAGATTTGGTAAGGATGGCAATTGTCTCTTTGTTCTCTCCTACTGAAGCATTGCTTGGACATCCACAATCGTAGCGAACTGGGCCTGGGTTCCTGGCATCAAAGGATCTGGGTTGGCTGATCCTTGTATTATTACCAGAGTCATTTGGGTTTGGGCTTGGGCTTGGGCTTGGGCCCTAATTTGCTTTGTGGGTGGATGTTGACCCACTGGAGTCATCTGTGGGTCTGCATGTACATTCACTGGTATCCTCTCGGCTGGGCCATCTGCCCCGTTGACGTTAGCTATCGCGGCTAGGAAGGAATTAGTTAGGCTGGCTATCATGTTAAGAATACTGGTCTAACAGTTCTGGATGGTTTGTAATGCGTCTAGGAATAGATCGTCATGATTGTTGGTTCAATCCTACTGCTCCGCCCTAGGTACGCTGTTATGCTCATTACTGTGAGAATGACCTTCTAACATGGTTGCTTCCGGTGTTGTGTGTAGTCTACTCCGAGTACTGACCATTCACAAATTCACCTTTCCTAGTGGAACCGCCAAATAATGTAGGGTTCTTTTTTAGAATGAATAAATAAAGAATAACTAGAGAGATAAAATATGCAAAGTGATCAGAAGCACAGAACGGAGAGAGACGAGGTTGGATAACGAAGAAGGCTAATTGAGAATGGAATAATGGCAATATGAACGAGATATCTGTCTATCAAGTCTGATTGATTCGAAAGCATGACTATTCTCCCTATTTATAGCACTCAAAGGAGCTATGTTGGGGTTCGAATAGGACTTTTTTAAGAGATCAAATCAGATCATGAAAGACGATATCGAGGAATCAAGATATTCAATCCGACATCGACCAGATAGTGTTTTACTCCAACTCAACTAAGCCGGTCGACAGGTGCCTTAAGGGTACCCGACCCACTCGGGTCAAGTACTTGACCCACTCAGGTCGAGTGACTCGGGGTCACTCGAGTGGGTAGGTCCCGTAGCTCAGCAAATCCTTTTTCTTAGCCACCAAACCACATGTCTCCCAACACCCCGTGTAGAATTATACTACCATTGTCTTCATTGTCTCTGGAACAGTCTTTCGATTCTCAGAGGAATCTAGGTTGATATAGCTTATGCTATATATTGGCTATTCAGTCTATGCTGAGTCACATAGTCTGTGTCATGTCACTGTGATTGGTAATCAAGAGGTATACAGTTTGTGCTGTCTTCACGACCTATGTCATGGCAATATTACAGTTTGTGCTGTCTTCATGGTCTGTGCCATTGAAGTATAGTCAAGTAGTTAGAGCTACTGTCATAGTCTGTGCTATGAAACGTCTTTGTTCGTTGTCAGGCCTACGCTTCATAGTCTGTACTATGGAATATTGTATGCCTTAACATAGTAATTAGTTTTGACAGGCAGCGACCTCAGTGACTCGGCTCAGTATGGCTCGAGCAGGTCACTCATTTGGCTCGAGCATTTTGAATGCTGCACAATGCAAGTGTTTCATTTAATGAGACAGGTATGGCTTGCTCGAGTGACTCTGGTCATGCTACTCGACCTTTGTTCGGTATGCTTGAACCCCTTGAACCACCCGATCACTAGGCCACTCATGCCTCTTTCGTTTCTTCTTGACCTTTGGATTGTCCCAAACTTCTTGGGTCCCTCAAGTGACTCAGCTACCGAGTTATTTAATTATCGAGTCAGTCATGATGTTGCTATAACTGGTCATTTGGATGACTAGTCTCCCGGGGTCATTTGCTTGTCGTAGACAGTCATACCATTTGCTTGAGCATTCACCCGAGTCATACGCAGGTCATTCACTCGAGTCATTTACTCAAGTAGTTGCTGTACATATATATTTCGATCTTAATGCATTAGTGACTATAGACTTGGGATTATCTTCGTTAGTCGAGCCCTTAATTCTTATAAGTTGAGATGTCACATAAGTTAAACCGAGCATCGTATGCCTTTTTCGAGCCATATGCTTGTATTATTAACTCGAGCCATTCACTCGAACTATATGCTCGAGTAGCTGGGGTTTGACTCTATTGATAACTTGCTCTCTTTTGCTTTGGGTCATCTACAAGTTTTAAAAAACTGTCTGGCTCAATTTAAATTTTTTTTTTGGATTTATAAATTGTGTTTTCTTAAATTTATAATTTTAAATTTTATTCATTTAGATATTAAATTACATGTAAATTTATTTCAAGTAGAGAATAATGCAAATGATTGGTAAGCTTCTAGGTGCCAACCTAGTCGGGATGTACTTAACATACATAGTGATACAATTTTTTTATTTTTTAAAAATAAAATTGTATGCTTGTAAATGATAATGTAAATCATTACTTTTCATTAAATAATAAGATTTATATCTTACATTTAATTACTTGAAGTGTTTGTTCAACCTTATTATATTTTTTTATATTTTTATTATATAAAAGCAAAAACATGTATATAACAATTAAATAACAATTACAAAGTAACTTATAATAATTAAAATTATAAACTTATAATAATAAATTATTTATAAGTTATTTTGTTAAAATAACTTAGAAGTTATAACTTGTATAAGTAATGAGTTATAATAACTAATAGTAATAAGTAATAAGTTAAATTATAAGTGAGTTCATAAAATATAAACTTATAATAATTATTAACTGATAGATAAATTAATAAGTAATAAATAATAAGTTGATTTATAAACTAAAGTAAACATAAAATCCTATAAATGTAATTTTAAAACAAACAAAAAATGTAAATTTTTTTTTTTGAAATTAGAAAGCCCGAAACCCGCCCAAAAGCCTATGTCTGAGCCTAGGCCCGTACACCACTAGAGCTAAGCTAGGGTCTCAACCTCCAAAAAAAGCTTAATCCAGTCCGATTTTTTGTTAGAACCCAACGGGCTTGGTCCGGGCCAAGGGCACGTCGGGCCAACCGAGTTGAGCTATTTTAACTTTTGACACCCCTAGATGACACCATCGATGCCGTTCCTACCACTTTTAGCACTACCGTCTCCATTGTTGCTAGTATTATCACTATTGTCACCACCACCATCACTACCACCACTAATATAGAAAAATGCCTTATATTATTTTTTTATGTAAATAAGTTTTATTCTTTTAATGTAAAATATTTTTAAAAAAATAATTTATATTATTTTTATTAACCAAAATACTAAAAATAAATTAAAAAAATATTACCAGAAAATATTATAGTTTGAAACAAATGAAGCCTAAGCATTAGCTTAAAATCTTCTATAATTATAAATATATAATAATTTATGTACTGTAATTAAGACTCTCCCAATTGAATCTTTTAAATTCCCACTGGCCAGCCATATGAGTGGTTGAGATTGAAATACAAGTTTACGCACCCACAAATTTAATTTTATTTAAAAAGAAGAGGAATAATTTTTTGAAAAATTTAAGGTTAGGTCCTCTTTTTAGTAGTATAAATAATTTTAGTCCAATTTAATCTTTTTTATTAGGATTAGTCCCGTCTCAATTTTAATTTCTTGAAATACCCTTAAATTATATCTTTAGAAATATTTTTGACAAAATTCCTTCATAATCGGGAATCAAAAATTCTATCCCATAAATCTCTCCCAAAATCTCTCAAAAAATTTCTCTCTAAAATTTCGCGCCATAATCACCACAACATTCCCATCGTAGACAACCACAAAAGATGACCTACAATTAATAAAAACATTAACAACAATTAGAGTAATACTGAAATGTATAAAAGATACTAAAACATGCTTTCGAAAGAATAACAATTCATTATAACTAATAAATTTACAAGTTGAATTCGAATTTCATAATTTGCACTGTTGTTGCAACTGATACATTTATTATTTGAAGTTTAATTCTGAAAATCAAACTGTTGCGTCAACTGATAAATGTATCATTTGAATTTTATTTCAGAAAATCGATCTGTTGCGTCAACTGATAAATGTATCTGATAAATGTATCATTTGAATTTTATTTTAGAAAATCGATCTGTTGCGTCAACTGATAAATGTATCATTCTAATTTTAATTCTGAAAATCGAACTATTGTATCAACTGATAAATGTATCATTTGAAAATTAATTATAGAAATTGAAATGTTGTATCAACTGATAAATGTATTAGAGTAGTTTTTTCTATAAATTTCATCAACGCTTCACCATATCCACCATACTATTTTCTCATTTACAAATGCACGAAATCAAACATAAAATAAAATTTTCAAAATAGAATACATATGAACTACATTAAATACGCGGAGTCACAAAACATAAAAAATTTTAAAAACAATAAATATGAAGTACCTTGAATACATACATACTAAATCATTCGAGAAATGGATATTTTATTTTCATTAATCGAAATGAAAGTGTTGAAAATTGATTATATTAATATTTTTTCATAACAAAAAGTGAGATCAAAACAATCCAAAACATCATGTACATACCAGTAAAAATCGAAAGAGCCTTCAAATTCAAACCGTGTAAAATATTTTCAGCACACAAAACTGTCACAGACGAACTCTGAAATTGTATTCAAATATATCCCAATTCAGAAAATTTGCTCAAATATCAATTCCCAATTAAATCGTATGCCACATAAGAAATTTTCAGATATATTATCACTGTACAGAAATGCTCTGTCTATGAAAATTATCTATTCTGTGACTAAATATTTTAGTAACTGCCACCTACAAAAAAAAAAAGAGAAAGTGGAATATATCCTATATAACTCAATAACATATCAAGCAAGTGCATCCTACAAACAGGAGTTTTAAACAAAAGATAGCACTAGTTGGAAAGGTTATACTGGTTAAATGGGATAATGAATTCCTACAATTAAAGAATTCAAATACAACCATTAATACCGGCTGAAAATGGCATAAATATAAATAAATTAGATAATCAATTCCTACAATCAAGAAATTTAAATACAAACAATCTCACCGGTTGAAAAAGGCATAATGGTCCCGAATATAATAAAAATTTAAAAAAGGACTAAATCTAATATAAAAAAAACAATGGGACTAAAACTCTTACATTCCTAAAAAACGGGACTAAAACTCAATTAATCTTTTTTTTTAGAATTACTTTCTCGTTTTTTTTATGTATTTAGAATATTTTTACTTTTTACTTTTAAATTATAGTATTTAGAATGTTCGCAAAGTTTTTTTTTTTTTAAAGAGTAAAGTTCTTATTTTAGTTAAGAGTATTATAGTCATTTTATTAAAAAAATAAAATATTTAAAATATTTTTAGACTTTTCTTAAATAAAGAATCCTACAACTTAAAAGTTAACCTTTTTTTATAAAAAAAAATTAACTTCTTAAAATGCCAAACAAAAACTAAAGCCCGATTGGTAACTAATTTAAAAGTTAGTTTTTTTTTGTATTTTTAGCCCAAAAAAAACTAAATTGAGTTTAAAGTAAACTGTTTGGTAATTTCGCTTTTAAATTAGTTTTTTTAAAATTGCTTGTTTGGGTAAAAAGTTAATTTTTTTGCTTTTTATTCAAAGTGATAATTTTATCATTTTATATATTTAATATTAATAATTATATGTAGTTAATAATGGTAGTAAATAAGTTATAAATAAGAGGTATTATTATATTTTAAAAGTGATAAAAATTTGATTTGAGTATTCTAATAATTTGTGTTTTGATTTAATTTTTTAATTTTTAATTTTAAATTTTTAAATTTTTAAATTTTTAAAGTTTGTAATTTTCTTTACGAAACGAATAAGATTGACTTTTTAAAAATTTTTACCCTGAAAGCCAAAAAAAAAAAAAATGTTACCAATCAGGGCCTACGTCAATCAAGAGGTCATTCTAACATGGAATCTGTTGAAATTTATGTGTAGCAATTGGGGGTTTGGTGTTGTTTTCATTATAATTTTTAATTATTATTATTAATTTTAATAATAAATTATTTTTTTTTTCAAAGAATTCATAATTTTTATTATAAATTATAATTATTTTTTATATATAATTAATTTTAGTTAGAAACTAATAATTTTTTCAACTTCTATTATAAATCATCGTGATTATTTGTAAACAATTAGGCTTCTTATAGCAAAGGGCTTAAAAGTTAAATTTTTTATCTATTAGGTTAAAATCAAAAAAATATTAAAAAGCCTTGTTTGAAAATTTAAAATTTTTTAATCTTTTAGCTTTTTGATATTTTACATAACAAAATTTTATATATTTTTTAAAAATATTATAATTTTTATTATACATGTTTATTATTTTATGAAATTATGTTTTTAAAATTTATCTATTAAAATCTATCAAATAAGATTTATTTATTAAATATAAAATTTTGTAAAAATAAATTTTAAAAAATTATAATAATTTTTTTTAACTTGAAGCTATTTTGGCTTAAAGTCCATTTAAGTCATAATTTTTAATTTATTATTTTTTTGGCTTTTAATTACTTTTACAGTTCATTAAATAATTTTTTATTTATTTTATTTCAAGTAGTATTAAACAAACAAAAAATTTGACTGACTAGTTTAGCCTATATTTGAACTAAAAAGTTTATTGGATATTTTGGGAGTTTTTTTTCGTTTTTTCTAAATTTTTTTATATTTTTGTTTAAATTTTTTTATTTTTTTGATTCTTTGTAATGAGAAAATTTTATAAAGTATGTCCATTTAGGCCAAATTTGAAAAAAGTTCACTAAAGGCCCGATTGGTAATTAAATTAAAAGCTAATTTTTTTGTTTTTTTATATTTTTAGCAAAAAAAATTAAATTGAGTTCAAAGTTAGTTATTTGGTAACTTAACTTTTAACTTAGTTTTTTTGAAATTGATTGTTTGGATAAAAAATTAATTTTTTTATTTTTTTGTTCAAAGTTGATATTTTTACCCTTGTATATATTTAATATTAATAATTATATGTAGTTGGTAGTTATAGTAAATAAGTTATGAATAAGAAATATTATTGTATTTAAAAAGTGGTGAGAGTTTGTGTTTTGATTTGACTTTTTAATTTTTTAAATTTTTTACTTTTTTACCAATCGGGCAAAGTTGATTTTTTTTTTTGCATTTTTAATATAAAAAAAACCAAAAAAATCAAGTTACTAATGAGGGCCTAAAAATGAAAGAACTAACAAAAAAACTAAAAAACCTGCTTAAGTTGGTTTTTTCGTTTTATATGAACTTTTTAACGTTTTGATTAAAAAAATTTATTTTTCAATTTTCTCGTGATAATAAAAATTTAAAAAGTACAATGCTAAAAATAATTCATTAAAAATAAAAAAATACTATAAAAAAGCTATTCCAAACACAAACTTAGGCCCTGATAGACAATTTGAATTTTTTAACTTTTTGGTTAAAAACGTAAAAAAATTAACTTTACCCGTTTAGCAAAAAAACAAAAAAATTAAAAAGTCAAAAAGTCAAATCAAAATACAAATTATCAAAATATTATAATTAAACTCTTACTACTTTTAAAATACAATAATACCACTTATTCACAACTTATTTACTACTACTATCAAATATATATAATTATTAATATTAACTATATAAAAAGAATAAAATTATCAACTTTGAATAAAAAAATAAAAAAATTTATTTTTTACTCAAATAACTAATCTTAAAAAAATTAGTTTAAAAATTAAATTATCAAACAACTTATTTTAAATTTAATTTAAATTTTTAACTAAAAATACAATAAAATAAAAAAACAAATAACTAATCTTAAGCAACGGCGCCTTAAGCAAAGTTGGGAAACGGGACCAGTGGACATAATTCTTCTTCCCTTGCGTGATCAGACCAAACCCTTCTCTTCACAATTTCCCAGCCAGATGGAAAACTCTCAAGAACACATAGTAATGCTGCCTTTCTTGGCGCACGGCCATCTCATCCCTTTCCTAGCACTAGCTCGACAAATCCAACAAAGAACTAACTTCATCATCACCATCGCCACCACTCCCGTCAACGCCGACTACCTACGCTCCGCCATTGCCGCCGACCCACTGTCGTCCTCCGCCGACCAATCTCCTCAGATCCGCCTGGCAGTTCTTCCCTTCAACAGCTCCGACCACGGCTTGCCACCCAACATCGAGAACACCGAGGCGTTGCATTTCACCCAAATCATCACTATGTTCCACGCAACCGCCGCCCTCGAAGGCCCTTCCCACCAACTCCTCGCTGAAATCACCGCCGAAGAAGGACGCCCTCCGATTTGCATAATCTCCGACGTTTTCCACGGCTGGGCGACTCGTGTCGCCGACACCGCCGGAACTGTTAATGTCAGCTTTAGCACCGGCGGCGGTTACGGCACCGCCGCCTATGTGTCGCTGTGGAAAAACCTCCCTCACCGCTCCACAGAAGCCGATGAGTTTCCGGTGCCGGGTTTTCCCGAGTCTTGTCGTTTTCATCGTTCTCAACTTCATCGATTTCTGAGAGAAGCTAATGGTAACGATCCATGGTCCCGTTTTTTTCAGGCCCAGATCTCGCTTTCCTTACGCTCTTTCGGGTGGCTTTGCAACACAGCCGAGGAAATCGAACCTCTGGGTTTGGAAATTCTTAGAAAATACATCAATCTTCCTGTTTGGACAATCGGCCCTCTTCTCCCTCCAGTCATGCTTAGCTCTCCGTCGTCGTCTTCTTCTTCTTTTTCTTCTTCCAGTTCCGAGACACTCGCCCATCACAGCGGGAGAAAATCCGGAATCTCACCTCAGAAATGCTTCGAATGGCTGGACTCACAGCCACAAAGTTCTGTCCTCTACATTTCGTTTGGCTCCCAAAACACAATCAGTGCTTCCCAGATGATGGAACTAGCCATAGGCTTGGAAAACAGTGGGAAGCCATTCATTTGGGTGGTAAGGCCGCCGGCGGGTTTCGACCTGAAAGGCGAATTCAGAGCTGAATGGTTACCAGATGGGTTCGAAGACCGAACGACGGAGAGGAAACGAGGGTTGTTAGTGCGGAGCTGGGCGCCCCAACTGAATATTCTCCGGCACAGATCGACGGGGGTGTTTCTGAGCCACTGCGGTTGGAATTCGGTGATGGAGAGTCTAAGCCAGGGGGTGCCGATGATAGGGTGGCCGTTGGCGGCGGAGCAGGCGTACAATTCAAAAATGCTGGTGGAGGAGATAGGTGTTTGTGTGGAGCTGACCAGGGGACTGCAGAGCACAATTACGGCGGCGGAGGTGGAGAGGGTTATCGATTTGGCGATGGAGAAGAAAGGGAAAGGGGAGGAGATGAAGAGAAAGGCGGTTGAGATTGGGGAGCTTTTGAAAGCGGCGGTGAGGGAGGAGGGAGGTCGAAAGGGGTCTTCTCTGCAAGCTATGGGCCATTTTGTTTCTGCAATTCTCTCGGCTGCCAAGAGTCGTTGAATTTTCAGCAACAGAGAACGCCATTTCCATCCTCCGCCATTGATATGGGGAGAAGCTTAACAGCCTGCAACTGCCATAGCCGATAGCCCTGCATTTTTACCATTTTAGAATAAATTTGGTCAATTCATCTTCTTCTTCTTTTTATTTTTTTACATTTATGTTTAAAAAGAAAATTAGATTTTCAATTGTTCTGGTAAATGTTTAAAAAAATAATATTTTTAATATACACTACATAAATAAAATAAATGATATAACTTCCCTTATGTTTGGACTAAAAGGCTTAAGGTTATTTTTTTTTACTTTTATGAACTTTTTTTTTTATATTTTGGTTTAATTTTTTTATTTTTATTTTTGTGATGAGATGATTTTAAAATGTATTTCCGTTATGGTTAGTTATGATTAATTTTTAAAAAAAATTTATTAAAAATTAAAAAATTAAAAAAATAAAATCAAAAAGCTGCGAAATTGTATTTTTTTCATTTTATATAAAAAAATTTTAAATTTTAATTAAAATTATAAGGCTAAAATTGTAAAATTACCTCAAAAGAAACGATATCCATCCAACCACCATATCAATTATTTCAGTAAACTTCCCCTGCCCATCTTTGCATTGTTCTAAAATAGTTTCAACCACACATTTAGAGCTCGTCTCACAATCCGCTTTAAATTAAATTTTTTGACGTAAAATTACTTTAAGTAAGAAAGTAAAAAATTTATTTAATTAGAATATAGGTAATTTTTAAGTTAAATGACAAAAAATTTTTTGTTTAAAGTTATTATAATTTTTAAAAATTTATTTTTAAATAATTTTATATTTAATAAGATCTTATTTAATAGATTTTGATAAGTAAATTTTAAAAATATAATTTTTATAAAAAATAAATATGTATAATAAAAATTATAATATTTTTTTAAAAATTATATAAAAAGTAAAAAAACTAAAAACTTTTAACTTGAAAAATGATACTTTTTAGACTTAAAAATTATAAACGATACTTTAACTTGAAAGTTATATAAAAACGATCCTTTCTAACTTTTAGACTTAAGCCAAGAAAAAAAAAACAAAAAATTTAACATTAAACCGACTTTAACTGATTGACAAAAGAGAGCTTAGTGTACTTCACCACTTTTAGGTGAGGCCCACAATATCAATCCAAGTATTGTTATAGCATGACCTACTAATAGAACATACCATAATGAAGTGCCCAAATAAATGTTTGACGTGGCACTAACTATTAGGCCCTAATTGATAACAGCTTAAAATTTAGTTTTTTTATTTTTTAAATTTTAATTATAAAATTAAATTAAATTTAAAATAAATTATTTGATAACTTAATTTTTAAATTAATTTTTTTAAAATTAGTTGTTTGGATAAAAAATTAACTTTTTTATTTTTTGTTTAAAGTTGACAATTTTAACTTTTTATATATTTTTTAGAATAATTTTTTTATATATTTGATACTAATAATTATATATAATTGGTAGTAGTAGTAAATAAGTTATGAATAAATGGTATTATTGTATTTTAAAAGTGCTGTGAGTTTGATTTGTATATTTTGAAAATTTGTGTTTTGATTTGGCTTTTTGATTTTTTGGTGGGTATTATTGTATTTTAAAAATAGTGTGAGTTTGATTTGAATATTTTGAGAATTTTTGTTTTGATTTGACTTTTTAATTTTTTTTATTTTTTTGCCAAACGGGTAAGGTTAGTTTTGTTTTTTTTACGTTTTTAGTCAAAAAGTGAAAAAAAATAAATAATAAAATATAATATATTCTATTAACATATTTATTTTTTACAAAATTTATATTTTTATAACTTAATTATAGAGATTTATCAAATGAAATAAAAATATGCAAAAATAAAAAGTATTTTTTTGAGGAATGTTTCATTTGATAAATTCTTATAAATTAACTTTTTAACATAACGAATCATAACTATTAAAGTTTGATTTTTTGTCATTTGGAAGGAATTTGGTAAACGTTATCTTATAAAGATCTATTTTAAAGGTATTTTCCTTAAACGTTAATGTTGTGGGATTAATTTTATTTTAAAAAATTAGATAGGTTCAATCTTTAAATATCAAATGATATTTGGACTTTTGCTAAAATTTCTATATTTTTAATATATTTAGTCCTAATCTCCCGAGTCTTTTCACATCCCTCTCAACCAAACCCACTTAATATGTACTATATAAAGGAGAGGGATGTGAAAAGACTCGGGAGTTTTTCAAATTTAATATCACCGTATTAAAATTTTTTCATATCTATATATGTCACAGTATAAAAGAGAAAGAGATAAAAAAAATTAATAAATTTCTCAAATTCAACATCGACATATGTATGACAAAATTCTCATACAAATCGAGTAATTATTGGTCATCCACAAATTTTTTTTCATAATAATAAAAAAAAATACTAAAAACAATAATAAATGATATCCATGAATGAGACTATGATAAATATGCCACAGTATAAAGAGAGAGAGTAAAAAGAGAATAAAGTTCCACTGTCCTTCATCCACAAACCACTTATTTTCTACATCACTAAAAAATCTGAACCCTTTTTTTTCGTACAATCTCCTTTTGTTAATTATAAAACTCTAAAAAAAAATTTTCTACTAATCCACTTGCACAGAAATAGACAAAACCAATAGCGACTCTATTAGAAATCTTATTAAAAACAAATAAGCTTCAAATTAATAATAATTTTTAAAAATTGTTTAGCAAATTTTGTAAAATATATATGTACAACGAAATTATGACAATTTTGTTGAAGTTGTATACTAAAAATTATGTTTTATATAATGGATGTTTTAATATTGATTTTATTTATAAATTTTTTTTTTCTTTTTAACGAGAATCTCACACTATCGGTAGGGTTATAGCACGATATTTTAATACATCTATCTTGATTACGAGAAAAGGTATAGTTTTAACTATAATTCTGACTCCTTGTGGTAATACACATTATGTGTATTGAATAGGATCGCGTTAGAGATAATTATATTTATACTGACTATATAAAATGATTTATACCATATGATTATAATTATAAGTACTTATGCTATTAATTCCAAAATATTTATTAGATACATACATTTAGTATTCGTTCTTTTCATTTATTAAAAGGGTACGATCTTTTACCGGTCTATAATCTCGGTAAATTGGATAACAATATTACTTATATGGCATATATTAATTATTGAAAAAATTCACATCTCGGCATAAGAATTAATGATACCTCCTCAATGAAGCTTATAAATTTTTAATTTTGTTAAACCTTACAGGTGAATTTTATAATCTGACATATCAAATAAGTTAAGCAGTTAATCTTAAAGAATAAAGGAAGCAGTTGATTAAATAAATGTGAGATCCAGTCCCGTTTTAATTGGTAATACCCCCACTAAAGAATGACCGCCATGGTAGTTCCACGATCAAGGCAGTTAGAGACAGTTATCACTTTCAAAGTGTGAGACCTGGAACCTTGTTCTTTTATGTTATTTATATATTTGATGTGTTTGTTTCAGTATATGAATAGTATCGATGCATGATTTATGCCTTAAAGTTGTAGAACAGCATGTGTAGATGTGTTTTACGCTTTTCGGGGGTTCAATAGAGGCTTGTTTGACTTGTGTTTGGACCAAAAACCTTGACTAGGTGAGTTGGGATGGTTTTTGGCTTGAAAACCACGAAGCAAATTCTAGTACGACTCTGTGGAGGAGTTCAGTCGACTGGGGGGTCCAGTTCGATCGACCGAACTGGTTTTTTTTGGGTTCGATCGACTGAACCCTATGGTTCGGTCGACTGAACTATGTAATTTTCCGTTTTCTATAAAAGCGATAGTGGCGGAGTTTTTGAGACAAAAACGTTTCTTTAGCCCTAAGAAACCCTTTTCTCCTCTTTCTCTCTATATTTAAGGGCCCGAGGCTTGGGTTTTTGTTGATTCCTTTGTGGATCCTTGCTATCGGGGTCGAGGGCTTCATATATATTCGGTCAAATTCTCGTTCTGACGCCGTTCAGTTTTGAGAAGTCGAGTTCTTGACTCTTTGAGGTTGGATTCTAGACCCGACTACTGTATTAGGGTGATATATGTAATTGTATATGTTTTCACCGGGTAGAA
>JAULJZ010138240.1:0-10685 GCA_032270985.1 Heliamphora pulchella | reverse complement strand
TAAAAGTATAAGTTATTTTATTATATAGATAATCACCTCTAATCACATGGATGTGGGTCATGTTATGTTTTGAGGCACATCATGGCTTGTTGAACTTTCTAATGTTATTCATATTGTAGACCATGTCGTATCGAGTATATTATTCATACAAAAAAATAATCAAATTTATTGAATATCTCTATCCACATAATTTAATCACATTTGTTTTTTGAAAAAATAAATAGCTAATATGATTTTTTGTATAAATAATGTACTTGATGAGACCAACGATACGAACAATTCAAATCATAAAATTACATAAAACATAAATGCCACTTAAAACGAGTTAGCACCTTGCAAACCTTAACATTTGAGGACACACCTAAATTTCCCCTTTTAGTTATGGTTCAATAGGAAAGAGAATGCATCACCCCCCAAAGAACTTCCAAAATAAAGCATTCCCTAATCTTGATTTGTCCCTTGATTATCCAAATCACCCTACCTTATTGCATCATAATCTACATCTAGACAGGCAATGAAGCAAAGAAGTCACACCTAAAAAAGCCAAACAAATAATTTAATTAAAGCGTGAGAATCTTCCATGTGAAACATGTCTACAATTATATTTTAATATCACCTTTTTCCAACTAAATTGGACAACTTTATTACCAAGAATAAAAATAGTTTAGAATATTTCACAATGGTGCTTATTCCATGCCTTTTTGTTCTGCTTCTTTATTCACTTTTTCTGCTTTTGGTTGTATACCAATCCCTGTTGCCATAGATTTTGACCAAATATGGCTTTACTACTTCGGAGTAAATTTGAACCAATTTAGTGCAATGTTTTGTGACAAACGGTAGTCCATTAAGGCCTTATTTGTTATGATGTACCAAAGGGTGTTAGATTAGATTAGAGGACAAGGGTGATCCACCAAAAAGTTTTTGTCCCATTGGTATTATGAGTTTCACGTTTGTATTGCGAAACTTAAATTAACAGTTCGATGAATGAGAGATTATTAATTACTTATTCATGTGATTAGCAATATCAAGCCTCCCTTATTATTATTAGTACCAGGCTCCAGATTATCTTTCCTTATTATTTAACGGTCAGAAATAACTCCACAACTCTTATCTCATTCTTTATCCCACTTTAACCAAATATGAACTAAATTTCTCACTATATATATAATTTCATTCATAATCTATTGGTATACAAAAAAAAAAATATGTGGGACTCTCGGTATTACTAATCTTTCATATTCAATACAATCTTATCCAGAATAATAAACAAGCTCTAGAAGTATTGTCATTGACTCAACTTTAAGTGAACATCAATTTAATTCGATTTTATACTAAATCTTAAGTCTAAAGTGATGTTTATTGAGTTTAATTATTTAGATCCAAAACTAAGCTAATTATTTAGTAGAATTGAACCAAACCAAATCAGAGTAAAAAAATATCGGATTGGTTCAGTTTGAAATGATGGTTCCACCTATTTTAAAAATTGCTCTGCACAAAGAAAAGAAATTGCTTAATACATATTTCAAAAGGTTAAAATAAATAACGCATAAAAGCACGCACCTATACAATGAAATAAATGCTTAAAAGCACAAGTTTAGAATAATTACTCTACAGTCTTGTTAGCGAAACAAATGGCAAATGACGTGTGACAAGTACATAAAAATTTCTTTGCCATCTGCATAGTGAAACAAATGACAAATAAATGGCAATATATATATATATATATATATATATATATATATATATATATTAGATTTATATAGTTTGGTTCTTGAACTGATTTGGGATAATATCAGACTAAATCAGAATTCAAACCAATATTATTGATTTGCCTTGAGACCTATGACCAAACTAATTATTTCTAAGAATCGAGTCAACTCAATCTATAGACATTGGATTGGATCAATTTTTAAGTTTTTAAGTCTCTTGTGCACTAATTAAACTCAATGTACCTCCTCCTTTTTAATTGAGACTTTCTCTTTAATCCAGATTTATACAGGATCGGTCCAATATAAACATGTGGGACCTACCTCAGTTTTATTTTGATAATTAAAATCGTTTGTTTTATTACTTCAAATGTGTGCATTATTTATACAAAAATTCAAAATAATTGAATATTATTAAGTGTCTAAAGAACTTATATTTGTTTTGAAAAATGAACGTTTATGTCCATACACCATTACTTTTTTAAAACAAATATAATTTATTGAGATAATTAATAATATCCAAAAATGTTAATTTTTTAACGTATATAATATACACACTGAGAGTACCAAAAGGAACAATTTCATTCATTAAAGGGGACCAAAGTAAATTTCACGGGTTTGGACATTACCGACCCAATCGGATCCGGATTGTAGAGAATCCAAAACTTATGCTACTTGATTTATGAAAATGAAACCCATTTATACCCAAAAAAAAGTCCAAATTTCCAATTTTTCAAATGTTAGAGCAGGAGGACTGAATTGTCATACATTTCCCATTCCTTTACTGCAAAATGTAATATGATGTTTAATAATTAATTGCATATTAAGATGTAATTGCAAATTTCATGTTGTGTGGACTATCAGTTAAATTGACTGATATATTTCACAGCACTAGGAACTTATTAGAAACATTAATATAATCCAGAGTATTATTTCTCGAAATTTTAAATATTAAGTTTAATCAACAAAAACAATGACACTGCTAAATTTCTCAGTTGAACTCGGTTCATGGAATGATATGCACACATTGAAGATTGAGTAATTTAACATCACTTCATAGTAACTGATAAATTTCACAACTTTTGAAAGTTATTGAAAAAAGTTTTCGTACAATCTGCAATATTAGAAAAATTATAAATAAGTTTGGAATAAGGCCAAACTTGTGTCAATTTCTAGATTTTCAAATGGGCACGTTTCTTGATTTGGTACGGGAGATAATTCTTACACGAGATAGAGAAGTATGTGGATAGTTTGGAATTGTTGCTTTGGCGATTTGAAATACAAGAAACTCATTGGTCTTTACAGATACTGTTGTGCAAAAGCTAATGATGACTCAAGCATAAGATTTGCTATCTCAATATACTGCACCAAATGCCAAAGTGTCCCATGGTAAGAATGCTTCATATCTAGTATGACCACTTTGCATTGAATCCTACCTGGCATTGAAATCTACAAGATAAATGTAGATGGTGCGTGCGATACAAAGACTAAGGAAGCAAGCTTCGGAGTCGTCATTAGAGACTGGACAGGCAGCTTTACTGTTGGTCTATCATAGAGACTACTAGAGTGGAGCACACCAGTGACTACTGAAGTTGTTACTATCTTTTACAAAATGAGACTTACAAAGGATCTCTACATAACTTGCTGTATTGTGGAGAGCGATGCACTCAACATCGTTAAAACTGTCTCTAAACCTATGAAAGATTACTCGGTTATTGGCCACATTATCAAGGATTGTAAATGGCTCTTAGCAGAATTCTTCTATGGAAGTTGTCTTTACAAATCGGGAGAGAAATTGCCTTGCTCATGAATTTGCAAAAATGATTGTAAAAATAGAAGATATGCGGTTATGGAAGAATTCTTATCCTATATGGGCTGTCCCAATTCTAAGTAATGAGTCACGACTATTACGCCTGATTAATAAATATTTTTCATTTTCAAAAAAGAAAGGATTGTATAGTGATGGATAAATTTGACAACAATTGGATTGGGTAACACTCTTTGTTATTGTATGATCACTAATAAGTTTCACAAATTCATTTGCAACTTATAAAAAGTGGGTAGTTGATTTTTGACAATTTTTCGTTGAAAGAATTACTCTTATGCTAACTTTAAAGGGTTGGTTTAGTGGTTAAAGCTTGATACTTGAGGGCTTGCTCCTTTCAAGGTTTTAGGTTCAAAACTTATTAAGTACTATCAACTCTTTGGAATTAGTCTATAAAGAACTTTGTCTGGACTTTAGTTGGATCTCCCGTAAGTGGACGATATGATTGATTTTCTAAGGATTAGTCGAGATGCATATAAGTTGACCCGAGCACCCTGAGATATTTATAAAAAAAATGCTCTTATGCTGAGACATTTGATTGAATGGAATTTTGGGACCATTTTTTTGGTATATGTGAATTTCATTTTCATAAACACAAGACGCACAAGTTTTGGAAATTCACGTGATTCACTAGATTGCAATAAGTGAAGATCGAGTACCCGAATTTTTTACCTGGAGCCTCTAATTGGTTGGGTTTTGACCATACGGATACTGTCGAAAAATAGGAATTCACAGATATTAGGACTATTAAAACTTTTGGGTGGGATATTTTTATTAAAAATTGAGGTTTCTATTCTGGGACTGTTGGCCATATTTTCAAAAAATTTGATCAGAATTTAAAATAAATGGTTCATATTTAATTATATGTGGTGTTGGTCACACCTCCAAGTAAAATTTAACAATTAATCTTAAATTTTAAATAAATTTTTTAGATTAGGTGGGATTACTAAAGTAGGAATTTTGTACTTCATATTATTTTATAGGGTAATCATAGATGGTCATTGAACCATTGTTAGAAGTTGGAAGCATATTAGGAATCAAGTCTAATCATTTCCTTTTGTTAATTTACTTATTTTCTTACATGTATTATAAATTCGACATAAAATTAATCAAAAAGGTAAAATCAGTGCCACAAGATATGTTCTGTCCTCCAAGGAAAAGAGAAAAAAAAAAAAACTTTAAGCACGTGAAGTGCAAATATAAAATGTTCATGTGTTAATATTCAACAAAACCATATATTTATTTATCAATTTAACTGACTTTAGAACAATTATAAAGTACAAAACAAAGTTAAGGTTAGGTGGAGTACATATGACTTGTGAAGAGGCTCTGGAAGAAGGGAAGAAGCTAAATAGCTTTATTTATACTTTATCCACCTCAACAAAATTGCCCTTGAGAATGTCCCTTTTGCATCACCCCTTCTGATCTTTTATTTGTTCTTTCCTTTATTTCTTAGCAAGTGTGATCTTTTATTTGTTCTTTCCTTTATTTCTTAGCAAGTGTCCTCTTCTTTGAGGCCCAATGGATTCTCTGCTTTTACATTGATGCAAGAGAAAGCCTATAAAGCTACTATGGCTCCAATTTTCACTCATCATTTGGAGAGGCCAATTAACTTTAGCTTTCTTCTTTTCTCTATCTCTCTCTCCTCTCTTTTAATCTATATGCCCCATTTGAAATAAATATTAAAATTTTTGTTTAGTTGTGTTTTTTTAAATCATCTTTTGACTACAAATTTTTATTTTTTTGGAAAAAAAATAATTTCCCACATTGTATCGGGTCGGAGGGAAAAGGTATAAGGCCATTCTCGGCCTTAATCAAAAGGGCTCAAAGCACTTCGAATGAGTTTGATAGAGTTCAAATGATGGAAAAAAATTCATTAAAGATAAAAAAATGATATGAAAATCTAGTTTATTGATTTATTTTGCTTTATTTTTATTTTTATTTGAATGATTTTTCATATTTTGGTTAATATTTTTTTGAGTTAGTTGAGTTTTAGTCTAATTTTAGAAGTTTGTAAGAATTTTAGTCTCACCAATCTTTTTTTATTGGATTTAGTCTTTTTTTAAAAAAATTTAACTTTTTTGGGTCTAATATTTTCTTTGCTAACTGGTGATATATTTTTGAATCTAATATGTCCTTCTATTTTTGGGATGAAGTTGTAAACCAGAAAGCGAGGGGTGGTGGTGACGCAATAGTAGTTGAGGACGCAAACGAGGTTCACGTGTTGAACGTTGGCTATGGCGGCAACTTTCGAAGCTCCTTCTTGCCCCTCTCCTCTCCCTCGATTAGTTTCACAGCGGCTGAAGTTCCGTCTGTTAGAATCCCTTTGAAAACAGAAGCCGATGATCCTTTCCTGAGCAATGATCGGAACCCATTCGTTGCTTCCTCGAGCTCCCTATAGTGAAACTTGGTCAGAACACCGACGACTTTTTGAAAGAAATTGTACTCGATTCGGAGCTCTCGGCCTTCTTAAACCATTTGGTTTTCTAACAGTCTTTTCCGACGGTTGAATCCCCGTTTGATTAAGAAGATTGCTATGGTAGAAAGAATAGCAGCTCCGTTAACGCCGACGATGAGATAGAAGGTCTTGGAGAGTCCGAAAGAAACGCGGGCGACGACAACGACGATGATGAGGGCGATGATCAACGAATTCGCGACGATCTTGGATTTGCATGAGATTTGATCAGCCACCATCTCTCTGACATGATGTTTTTAGTTCACCACTGCTTCTCTTCCTCTTTCTCCTCCATTAATAATAATGATTTTTTTGATACATATTCTCTATACGATCAGTGTAGAACTGATACAATTATCAGTTGTGAATTTTGTGTTGAACAATTTTAAAAATACTTATTTGTTGAACACTGATACAATTATCAGTTGTATGTTATTGCTAAATGCACACAACTCTCATAAATCACTGATACATTTTATCAATTTAAAACTATATTATAAGAAGATATTACAACAGATACTTAATACTGATAAATGTATTAGTGACATATGTGTAGTGAACTGAAATTGACATATATCGATAGTCTATACTCTTTATGAAAATATTTTCACTAACTATTGATAAATATATCAGTGGTCATATTTGGTTGAGATGAATTGAAATATTTATCAAAATTAATGATTTTGTGAATTTAAAAATATATCAGATTTATGTGTATAGTGAAATAGTTTTGAAAATGTATCATTTATTTGTGTTATGGCGGCGAGTGGTTTCGCCCAGCAGAGAGAGAAAGAGAGAGAGGGAGAGAGAGAGATGAGTTGTTTGATTTAAGGAATAAGATTGCAAATCAAAAAAAATAATATCTTTAATAGAAGTATATTAGATATAATAAAATAATTTTAAATTTTATGGGACCCAATCTATTAAAAAAAACTAAAATTAAATCTAGTACTACTATTAAAAAGAAAACTAAATTCAAAATTTCCCTTTTTTTCCCCTTCTTCTACTCATCTTGAGAAAAGGAGTTGAAAAAGTATAATTTTTTGACTAGATAATAAAATGTTTTCAAAAATAAATAAAATAAAACAAGCAAATTAATAAACCATTATCTCATGATCAACTAGGGTTTTTTTTATAAATATTTTACGGTTGTGTATCTTTAAGTTTTGTAGAGTTGCATATTATGTTGTTTCATTATCAGGAAGGGATTGGGTGGGGGTGGAGAGAGGGATCGTAAAAGTAAAAATATTTAATTAAAAAATGAAAATAGTTGACTAAAGGGAAAAAATATAATTCTAATTTATTAATTTTTTGCCTTATTTTTGTTTTTTTAATACTTTGACTAATAATAAAATATTTATTAAAAATAAAAATAAGTAAGATAAATAAACAAATAAACCATTCATCTCAAACGGTACGATGCTCAACCTGATTCCTTTTTTTTTTGTTTTTTATAAAGACTAGTGTTTGGCACATACTTTGCACCTGCTAAATTAATTACTATTGATATATAAATATAATTATTAATTCATAACTAATTTTATTAATTTTAAATTTTGATAGTAAATATTACGATATAAAGTATTATATTACAAAAGTTAAAATTAAAAATATTTGTAATCATTATACACAATTAATTATTAATAATATTTTCATCACTAATGTTATATGTGCTTTAATGATCATTACAGTTACTATATATATATGTATATTGTATCGATAACATACGACTATTAAACATATACAACAACAATATATGAATTGAAATAATTATAAATGAGTTAATAAATAAAATTTGCTAAAGATATAATCGGAATTGAAACAAAAGAAAAAAAATTATAAATTTTTTATTTATTAAGGATAAATTTGTAATTTTATGTCAAAAACCGTAAGAGGAGAAGAAATCATGGCTTCTTCATGGATATAGAATTAAGGGTAAATTTGTAATTTAATGTAAAAATCATAAGCAGGAGAAACTGTTGCTTTTTCCGGTTTTTAAGGGTAAATTTGTAATTTAATGTAAAAATCGTAGGAGAAGAAAAACTGTTTCTTCAAAGATATAAGTATTAAGGGTAAATTTGTAATTTAATGTAAAAACCATAGGAGGAGAAATTATTATTTCTTTCGCTTTTTATATAGTTAAGATTTTACTGTTTGTGTATCTTACAGTTTCGTGAAGTTGTATATTATGTCTTCATTTGACAAATGACTTAAAAGCTCGTTTTTATGTCGTTTAATTTAAAATTAAAAAATTTTGTTTAAAAATTTAAAGACTTTTACTCTTTTTCTTTATTTACATATATTAAGATACAAAATTATTTATTTTTGAAACATGAAAGTTCACATATAAAAATAGTGCTATAATTATATATATTTTTATAAAATATCATAATTGCTCTGTTTGATAATGTTTATGTTTTTTATTTTTTATTTTTGTTTTTAGATTTTTTTGTAAACTATAAAGAAAACATATTTGATAATTATTTTTTATTATAAATAATTTTTAAAATTTATTACATTCTTATAAAAAGAAAAAATGTGTTTTCACTTATTTTGTAAACAAATATTTATTCTATCTTTCTTCTTTCTTCACCTCCGATCATTATTTCTAGTCATCACCTTAGTCACCAACTCCAACTCCTGCCTCCGGCTACCACGCTCTGCTATCACCTTCGATCACCGCTTTCGGCCACCATCTACAACTATCATATACGGCTATTGCCTCTTACTATCACTTTCGACCACAATCGCTACCTTTTGCTATCATTCCTGGTTAATATCTTCGGTCACCACGTCTGACCACTACCATTCGATCACCACTATCTCCAACCACATGCTCCAACCACTACATCCGGCCATGTCATCCAACGACCACATACGGCCACTGCCTCTGTCCATTATGGCTACCTCTTGCTATCATCATTAGTTAACACCTCCGATCACCATCTCTGAGCTCCACATTTAGTCACTACCTTCAAACACTACGTTCATTTGCAACCTCCAACTACAATATTTCAAATATTTATGTATCAAACATATTTTTATTTTTATTTTTTAGTAAAATAAATAAAAATATATTTTTATTTATCGTAAATAAAGAAACAAAACTGTAAACGTTATAAAACAGGACTATCAAATAAGACCTATATTAAATATAAAATTATGTAAAAATTAATTTTAAAAAATTATAATAATTTTTTTCTATCTTAAACTTACTTTAAACCAAATTTTTTAACTTATTATCTTTTAATTTAAAGTCACACATATAGTTTACCAAACTAACTTTTTACTTATTTAACTTGAAATAACTTTTAAGTATAAATGTTTTTTTACTTCAAAGTCAAATTGGCAAACGAGGCCTATGTTGTTTCATCATCAGTGAGGGATTGTGTGGGGGCGTGGAGAGGGACAATGATCATGTGATATATGAGTGCATATCACGCCTTCACCCCATGCACACAGCAACATCATTATCATCTTCCCTGTTTCACTTGTTTGTGACACGATCAAGTGGTCTTCTTTTCTACTTTGGACAAATTCTATATATAAATTACCTGTTCATTTACGTATACAAAAATTAATTACAGAATTAATCATAAAAAAATATCTCAGCATTTATATACATATATAATTCATAATATATAAAAATTTTACACGTTTATAAATAACTAAGATTTTTTTTAATTTAATTATGTGATTAATTAGCTATTTTCGAACTTGTTTATTATTTAATGGTTTTATAGAAATACATTGCAGATCAAAATATATATAGTAAGAATTGCGAGAGAGAGAGAGAGATAGATAGATAGTACTAAAGAATAAGAGTGTTCGGATAACTCGTCAATTTGTTTTATCGTCAATTCATGCCAAATCAACCTGCTTAAAGCAGTTTGGATGAGTTGATGAATTGAGTTAGATTGAGTGAATTAGGTAAAAAAAATAAAAATAGTAGATTAGTTGTAGTTTGTAATTCGTCAACTCGCCAATAATGTACATATATAAGTCTTTAACCTAATTAGTTTATAAAATCTCATTGTCTACTCACTGTTTATATATCTTTCTTTCATTTTTTGGTTAATTGTTGATTGATGTTGATGTTTTGATAGTAAACTGCTGTTGGAATTTATTGTTAATAACTTTATCTCAGTTGCAGGAATTTTGTAGTGAAAACTTACTATTGATGACATTTTATTCTTATTGTGAATATTGATCACTTCAACATTTACTATTATAGTTAGAGACTTCGATGAATGTGTGAAAATCTGTTTTGCTTTTTAAAAATTTAGATTTATTAGAATTCATTATATTTATTGTTAAACCAGAATCGAAACGTTATTTATCGACTTTGTTTTGTTTAATAATACTTGTAGAGGGATAAAGATTGGAATCTACGGGGCCTGTCTACGCTGGCCAGTCGATCTGAAGTATTGCCCACGTGTACCTACATAAAAAGGAATAAAATACCTGTTGGAATAGTCTTTTCGGCCCGTTGGCATATCTTTATAACTTAGATACCTTTGTGGCCCCGTTTGATAATAGGTGCATAATGTCCTGTTTGATTTGGAATAAATATATAAGATTATAATTTTATATTTCCATTTTTACTCTTGTTAGATTTTCAAATTAGATTGGATAAATAGTGAGAATAAATTGTATTAGTTATACGGTAACATTGGATTGTATTAGTTATATTGTGAAA
>JAULJZ010138229.1:0-10685 GCA_032270985.1 Heliamphora pulchella | reverse complement strand
CTGGGGCTGGAAGAGGGAGGCTAGGGTTAGGGTTTCGTAGAGGCTAGGGTTAGGGTTTCGTAGAGGCTAGGGTTTTATGGTGGCTCTGATACTATGTTAAGAATAATGGGAAGCTCTACCCTAATGGGTAGGCAAACATTCTTATTTATAATAAAATTAGGGAACCACTATTACAACCATATGCCCACACACACCGGATAATAATTATATTATAATAATAATAATAATAATAATAATAATAATAATAAGCTACTAACATTTATTTCTTACGGAGTCTTATTACCATTATTTGAGTCTTCTATAGTTTATATATATGGTGTATTCTTTCATTGTTATTCAAGTCTTTTGGTTTATTATAAAATAATAATAGTTTCTTTCCTTTGTTAACATGATATCAGAGCAAGGTTTAGAATTCTAGCCCTGCCGCTGAACTTCTTCCTCTTCTCCAGCGCCGTCGCCGTCACTGTCACCGTCACCATCAACCCCTTCTTCTCTGACACTGACCAAGTTCTTCCTCTTTCACACGAACCAGCTAGCAAAAGCCCTAGCCATCGTCAATCGTCGACCATCGTAGCTCTTCTTATTCCTTTGTAAACCCTTGTTGCCGACCATCGTACACCAAAATCTTTGCCTTGCTGACTTTCGCCGACCTCTTCCAGACCACCAACGCACCCTTAGCAACTAGATTTGGCCTCCGATGCATTGCAATTGCTAGATCTGGCTTAGTTTCGTTGTTACTCGTAACTGGCGATCATTGGCAACCACCGTGGGAGATTTTCAGGAGGATCAGTTCTACCACTGGCGACTATCGCCGACCACTGGCAACCACTTCTTGGCCATTGTCTACCCTTGGCGTATCCCCAACATGCAGTTCTAATTCTGGCGTAGTCCCAAAATTTATTTTTTGTTTAGATCCATCACAAGCCAAGCCGAACCGAACCACTATTCAACCTTTGTTCTTCTCCAATCAACTTTGTAGCCTCTGTTATGATTCTGGATTGTATTTAGCAAGAGATTTTGAACGGACGTGGATTTGATATTTTATTCAGCATGAGATTGGGTACGAAATTTTATGCTTCAACTTCTAGTGGTGCTCAATCTTCCTTAGTATAGTCCCTATTTGAGCAATCTCACGTTATGCAAGGCTCTTCTACGCTCCAATCCCATGCCTCTGCTTTGCCCACCTTTTCTTCTGGTTTGCATAATTCCCTTTTCACAGGTATTTCACCAAAAATTTGGATTTTTGATTTAGGTTCTTCGCATCATATGACATCTGATTTGTCGAGTCTTCTTCATTGTGTTTCCCCCTCTACTCCTATCACTGTTTCTACTGCAAATGGCACTTCTATGCAAGTTCTTTCAATTAGTTTTTTCTCCTTTCCTCATCTTCTTCATTGTCTATTCCTACTGTCTTCTATGTGCCACAGTTGTGTGTTTGTTTATTATTTATTAGTCAACTTTCTAATTCTGGTTTTGATGTTGGTAGAAGATTGGAGTACCATCTTGTGGAAGACTTTAAAACAATAGAAAACTTTAGTCTTGGTTCGAACCAAATACACCCAACTTACATGAGATTAGCAATCTATAAAAATAATAAACCAACGATAACCAGATAGGAACACAGTGCAGGAAGGCTTTCACACATCCGAATGAACAACTATAGAAGGAGAAGTGCTTCTTTTATTAAGAGAATGATAATAAGAGTGTTTATGCTTGGTAAAATCACAAGCATCACTAACAATACTACTATGTTGACAAGACTTGGTTAAAGAAGGAAAAAGTTCTAAAACACCAAAAAATGAATGTCCTAAACGACAATGCCACTGATGCAACATATGAAGTGAAGAACCATGCACAGCCTGAAGCGCCCGCCCAGAACATGATGGGAAGGAGAGACAATATCCAAAAAAAAAAAAAAGCCACCATGTGTTCTACCACTGCGAATCATTCTCTCTGTATCCAGCTCCTGAAAGACGCGATGGGTAGAAAAAAAAGGTTTATGTTCAAAGAATTTGTAAGGCCACTAACATATGTTACACAGACTCATCATTTTTGGCAGAGTACCTGAGTCTACACGACATGACATAGGTATGGGTATAGGATGTGTCAGCAAGTTACTTTTTATTAAGTACGACTAACATCTCAATCATAAGAGAATAGTGAAGAATGAAGACAATATACCAAAATTAGATTTGTAACCTCTAGTTATCGTGTGCAATAAAGCTATTAAGGATAGAAACAAATGTCTGATGTGAGAATCCAGCGTTTATAAATACATAAATACCTGAAAAGGATGAAATATTGCCTTGTGAATTGCTACTCAATTCTTTTTTTTTTTCCTGCATCCATATACCTATATTTAATTTTTGGATACTTTTTAGCTAAGTCCGCATATCCTTAGTTTTGAGATTTATGTGTTCGATCCTTAGATACACACCCCCACTCAACACTTCTACCCGAGCCCATGTAACATAGCTACTAATAGAAAGAAAATCAGTAGAAAATTTGAGGATTTGATCAAGAGTAATACATTAAAGATTTCCTTGACATGGAGGATAAGGAATTATCCGCTACTCTTACCTTATCCTTACTGGAACATCAAAGGTAAGAAGAATAAAGGTTGGATGAACCTGTCATATGATTAATGGCCTTTAGAATCAATAGTTTGAGGAGATGAGGAAGAAACAATGTTAAGATAAGGGTATTATTGTACTTTTGGTATTTTTAGTCTTATCATATAAATAACAGTGATAAGAGAGTAAACCCTCATTCTGGATTCTCTCTCACTTCTCCATCACAATAATTCTCTCTGCTCTCTCTCGCTTCTATTTATCTGTCTTACATCAATCTTAACATGGTATGAGTGCGTGATCCTTTGTAAGGAAGATATACTATTTTTGTTCTTCATTTCTTTATTTTTTCCTTCTTTTCTTTTCTGAATTCGTCATTGTAAAAAAAATCCCAGAGATGATCGACTGGTCTTTAATATCAGTGTTATGATTTTCCCCCTCTTTTCTGGAATGTATGATATTTTTTTCCGAATTTCTTTGGATTTTTTGGCATCGACTAGGGTTTCGTCAAAAATCGGGATTGTGGCGGTTTCAATCTTGATCGACACCTTCTTTACACTCCATGGGTGCCGACTAGAGGTATACAAGGTCCTCCAAGGGTCAATTCAACATTTTCTGATGTTTTTTGGTTGATTCCAAATCAAACACATCGGGATGCACTTCGCAAATTACAATTATGCCTGTTTTTGCTTTGATTGATGGTCCTTCTCTGCTCATGGGTGCCGACTAGGGTTTTTGAAGGCTCTATAAGGATCGAATCCACCCCATTGTCGATTTTGAGTTGATTTTAAGGTGCGGCTAGGGTTTTTTTGCTCGGTTTTGACTTCTTTGCCTTGTTTCAACAGATTTTGGCTTGTTTGGGTTTAGTTAAGGCTCGACCAAAATGTTTAAAGCTTATTGGGCGTTTGAATTGCTTCCGTCTATTTCAACCTGCTTGTTTTTGGTTCCCCATGACCATGTCTGATACAGGAAAGCGTTCTGAGAGTCATAAAGACACCAGATTGATTGGTTCAAGGACTTCTACTGATAGTCCATCTCTTTAGATCAACCATGTCAAGTTGGATAGTAGCAATTATTTGATCTGGTCTCGTACCTGTAGTTTAGCCATAACTGCTCGCGGTGTCTCTGGATGTATCAGTGGTGAAACCAAATAGCCAACAGTTATGGGACCTTCTTGCACACGATGGATAGAGGAAAATGTCTTTGTCATGTTTTGGCTATTACACTTTATGCAACCCTCGATTAGTCGAAGTTTTTCACTTTTGGATACTGCACGTAAAATTTGGTCAAGTGTTGTCCATACTTATTCTTAGACTGGCAATGATGCCCAGTTATACTAGTTGATGAAAAAACTCCGTGGATTAGATTAGAAAAACCGGTCCTTGACTCAGTATTACGTTGAGTTGACTAGCTTGTGGGGTCAGATTGATTATTATCAAGACTTCCAGGCTGTTTGTACTACTGATGGTGTTGCTTTTCTGAAGAAGGTAGAAAAGGAGCAGGTATATGACTTCTTTGTTGGCCTCCATGTTAACTATGATCCGATCCGTGTCCCAATTTTGGGTCGCGATTCGTTTCCCACCTTACGGCAAGTATATGCTTATGTTCAGCAGGAAAAAAGCCGCTATCATGCTATGGTTCCTCTTTCCAGTTAGGAACATTATGTGTTAACTGTCACGTCAATTCCTCACACAGGCCAGTCTAGTCATATGAAATATGGGGAGAAGAATGATTCAGTAGGCTGAGTTTAGCTGCACTTTGAGTATTGTGGCAAATCCCGTCATACTATTAACCATTCTTAGAAATTACATGGTCGTCCTATTTCGGGACGTGGAGGTCGACGCGGTGGTGGACGCAGTGGCTCTATTCGATCCTACGCTTATCTTTCTGAGATCCTTGCTAGCACATCTGGTGAGACAGGTCCTTTCTCTGAGGCCGAGTTGACTACTTTCAGGCGCCTGATGGCTCGGTCTGACATTTATCGATGGTTTGTGACATTTATTGATCGTCATTCTCGTGTTATTTGGGTATATTTACTTTGCACTAAAATTGAAGTTTTTTTCCTATTTTCAAAATTTTCATTGCATGGTACAGACCTAGTTTGATGCCAACATCAAGATTCTTTGGATTGATAATGAGTCTGAGTATCTTGATGGTGATTTTTGTGCCTATTTAGAGGCTTATGGTATTTTTTTTCTAGATTAGTTGTGTATGCACGTATGAACAAAATAGAGTTTTTGAACGCAAAAATTGTCATCTGTTTGAGGTTGCTCGTTCTCTTCTTATTACTATGCATGTGCCCAAATCATTCTGGAGTGAGGCAGTACTTATTGCTGCTTATCTATCAATCGTTTGCCCTCTAGTGTTCTTCGGTCCAAAACTCCTTTGGAGCTTTTTCCTGGGTCTCCACATGTTTACTTTCTTCCACCCTGAATTTTTGGTTACACCTGCTTTGTTCATGCACCTAAACACCCGGATGGCAAATTGGATTTTAAGGCTATCAAATGTGTCTTCATTAGCTACTCTGCTACTCAAAAATGTTATAAATGTTCTTATTCGACCACTCGCAAAATATTTGTGAGTATGGATATTACTTTTTGGGAATCTGTATTCTTTTTCTACTCTCTTGAGACATCTCTTCTGGGGAGACATCTAGACTCGAAGAGATGTTATCGTCGGATACACTATCTAAAGTTTTGGTTTTTCCGAATCTTATCCCACAAGCTCTTATTTCTTGTGAGGGGAAGACAGAAAAGTCTAGTAAGGATGGAATAGAGCAGGATGTTGATGGATGATTAGATAAACCAGATCTGCATACTTATTCTCGACGTTCGAAAGATCAGACGGCTCGTGTTCCACTACCACCTTGCTAGTTGCTACCTCTGTCTTCCGGTTCAGACTCTCCCAATGATCCACCTGGTAACGAGTCTTCTATTGTTGATTTTGATACTTCTAACTTACGCATTGCCATTCGAAAGGGTGTTAGGACATACTCAACACCCAATTTCTCAATTTGTTTCATATACCTCTTTATCAGCCCTATATTGTGCTTTTGTTCCGTCTTTGTCCTCTATATCGATCTCGCAAGGTTGGAAGGAAACCATTGCGGATCTTAAGTGGGAGTAAGCTATGGTTGAAGAGATGACAACCCTGAAAAAAAAATGACACCTGGGAGTTGGTCTTTCTCCCAAAAGAGAAGAAGATAGTTAGGTACAAATGGGTATTTACAGTAAAGCACAAGACAAATGGATTAGTTGAGAGATTCAAGGCAAAACTAGTTGCTAAGGACTTTACCTTAACTTATGGTATTGACTATCAGGAGACTTTTGCTCTAGTAGCTAAAATTGAACTCAGTTCGGTTACTCTTATCCTCTGATGCTAATATGGGTTGACCTCTCCAGCAGTTGGATGTGAAGAATACATTTCTCTATGGAGATCTAGAAGAAGAGGTATATATGGATGTACCACCAGGTTTCTCATCTCATGAAACAGAAGGGAAGGTGTACAAATTGAAGAAGGCCCTATATGGGCTAAAACAGTCCCCTCGAGCATGATTTGATAGATTCCTCAAAACTATGCTAAGATTTGGGTGCCGACCGAGTCATGCAGACCATTCTATGTTTATCAAGCAATGCAATAATAAGATCACAATTCTTACTATATATGTTGATGACATAGTTGTGACAAGTAATGATATTGAGGATTCATTCTGTATTAAAGAAAACTTAGCAAAAGAATTTGAGATGAAAGATCTGGGGGCGTTACGATATTGAGGCTAATCATCGTCTTAGTAGTGGTGATGGAGAACCTGTCGATAAGGGTCAATTTCAGAGGCTTGTAGGAATATTAATATACCTCTCTTACACTAGACCTGATATTGTATATGCTATGAGGGTTATCAATCAGTTCATGCATGATCACCGCAATCTACATCTTGACGCTGGTTATAGTATTTTACGATTTCCTAAGTCTGCTCTTGGAAAAAGGTTCCTGTTCTCTCGTGACGGCCACATAAAATTAGAAGTTTTCACAGATGCAGATTGGGTTGTTTCAATTGATGACAGGCGATCTATGTCGGGGTATTGCACATTTGTAGGAGGCAATTTGGTTACTTGACAAAGTAAAAAGCAAACAGTGGTAACTAGATCAAGTGCAGAGATTGAGTGCAGGACTATGGCACATGGCTTTTGCGAACTTATATGACTTGGGGATTGAGTGCAACAAACTTATGAAGTTGAATTGTGACAACAAAGCTGCCATTAATATTGTTCATAACCCTGTACAACATGACAGAATGAAGCATATAGATTGACCGACACTTCATCAAGGAGAAACTATGCCAGAGCTCAATTTGTATGCCTTTTGTAAAGTTTGTAAATCAATTAGCAGATATTTTTACTAAAAGGGCTTAGTAGTAAAATGTTTCATCCCATTGTATATAAGTTGGGTATGAGAAATATCTATGCAGCAACTTGAGGAGAAGTGTTAAGATAAGGGTATTATTGTACTTTTCATATTTTTGGTTTTATTATATAAATAACAGTGGTGAGGGAGTAAATCCTAATTTTGGGTTCTCTTTCATTTCACCATCATAATAATTCTCTCTCTACCCTCTCTTTTTTTATTTCTCTGTCTTACATCAATTCTAACAAACACTGAGTGCACTTGCAGGTGTACCTATGTGGGCAAAGTTAGAAGTGAAAGGCGGGTAAAAAACTGTGGTAAAATAGATATCTAGACAAGTGATCAATCAGTTGAGAGTGTGCAACCTTTTTTTTGGAAAGAGAACTGGTGTCACTAGAAATACTCGGGGAAGCCTAAGAGACATGTGCATGAGAATGCACAGTACTACCACCACCACATCCTTGATTAGTGTGACCATGCAACTTCCAACAGTGCTTCTTGTGATATTTGTCTTTCTTTGCAATAATCGTACTGTAAATTGGTATTGACTCGATCTACCCTCCCCCCCCGCCCCTCGGGCCAGAAATGCTAGAGACATGGTTAAAGCGGACTGGTCTTGACTAGGGGTATGTACCATATCACTACAACGTCTCTCTTCCTACTAACACAAGCATATGCCTCTCATATTGTGGGAAAAGGATGGCGGCCTAAAACTTGGACTTGAATTTTGATCATATTCCAGGTTTAGACCTGCAAGAAACTCAATGACCTACTCTTTCTTCACCTGCGACTGAAAAGTAACTGTATCCTGTGAACAAACAACGTAAAAACTCTTATAATAATCAAGCTCTTGCCACAAACTAGCAACTCAACATGGTACTCGGCAAGTGATCTATCTTTCTGATTCAACCCACGAACCTTTTTGTCGTAATTCATAAACTTGAGCATCATTACCCCTCTGGGAATAGATTTGTGTTGCGCCAATCCAGATTTTATGAGTGGTGTGTTGCACTATTAAAATACAACTAATAGTCAGCTGCATCGAATTAATCAACCAGGTGATAATAAGATCATGTTCTAAGTTCTATTTCTTACGAGTTGGTCCATCTATCTAGGGTTCCTCACTAGTCCTTGGGTCATATCCGGTTAAGCATTGAGCAGTAATAGCCAAACTATAAGAGCAAGACCAAATAAGATTGTTACTACCGTCCAACTTCATCGAATTGATTTGAAAAGGACCCCTAAGAGAACCTCCACGACTCATCGGGTGCGCCATTGCCACTAGACGGCTTATCCATGTCCATGATACCCGAAACTCATAAATTGGCACAGATCTGTCATCAAAAAACTAGAATCAACTACCACATGGCTGGGAGAACTCTCTAGTCAGCCGAAAGAAACTGAGGAAGCCAAAAATATGGGAATAAAAATTGAAGAAGCAGAACCAAAGCAAAGAGAACCTAAAAAGGACCTGGTGGAAGACAAAACCAACCTATTTGAAGCCACAAAACCTTGGGAAGCCAAAATACAGGAAGAAAAACAGTAGCCGTAAACCAAGAACACCACTATCAAACCCTTAAGTAGCCAAAAAACGTCTCGCTCCTCAAAAAACTTGCTAAAGGGATCAAGAAGGCTTAATCGACACCCTAAGAGAGAGACTCAAGCAAGCATAGAAGCAAATCTGGGAGAATAACCAGATTGCAAACCTAGGGTTCCAAAAAAATGAAAATCAAGGAAAAGTTGAAAAAACATAGCAATTCAACACCAAAAAACTTGGAAAAATATGAGAGACATGTCTTCCCTCCATGAAGCATAGATACAGACATGGATACGTACAAAGACACAGACATGGACACAGGACACGACGATTTCAAAAAAATTAGAACACAAACACGGCAGGGATATTGCAGAAATTAAAATTTTATTTATATATTTACCCCATATTTATAAATAGAACATTCACAAACAATGTCCTAAAAAAAGGTAAAGAAAACAACTAGAAAAGAGATGGAGAAAAAAGATAAAAAAAAACCAAAAATGACTAGAAAGGAAAAGGAAAAATCAAAATGGTAAAGAAAAAAATTAAGAAACAACTAAACATGACATTGTCGTCGAAGTCGAATCATTCAAAGACTTGAAAATACCAAAAAACAAAAAATGAAAAAAGAGGGGAGAAGAAGAAGAAGAAGAAGAAGAAGAGAGAGAAGAAGGTACAAACAAGTAGAACGTAAAATAGAGATAAAAGTCGCCAAAAAATAAAAGGAAGAAAAGGAGAGTAATTATCCAGAGAGTGATTGAAGGTCATTGGTGATTGTCGTCAATGAGATTTGAGGTCATTGGTGGTCATCAAACTCACTGGTGAAGGTCGCAATGGGTAGTAAAGACAAGAGACCAAGTATTTTTTCAAATTGTGCATTGAGGCTCCTAGGGTTTTTTATTTCATCATCGGGTTTGGCGTGTTTGAAATTGGACATGCGTGTCTCCTGTGTGTCCCTCGGCATATCCGACTGGAATTTTTTTTTTAAAAAAAAAAATAGGACATGCCACTTGGCGTGCCCGACACGTGTTCTGGTGTTTCTGTGTGTCTGGTGTGTCCTACACGGCTACAGTACCTATTCTGACGTGTCCGTGCTTCATAGCTACCCTCATCAATTGTTGTAGGATTTTTTACTTTTATTTTTTTGCAGATTAGGCTAGTAGCGAAAAAACAATGACGAAAATAAATTTAAGAGTTGCTCTGATACCAAGTTAGATTTAAAGAACAAAAAGAAATATGATGAAAAAGAGAAAGAATGGAGAGAAGAATCAACAGACAGCAAATGAGAGACCACCCAAAATTAGGGTTAGCTCTCTAAGCATCATTATTTATATAAACATAGAGATAAGAGTACATAAATTCCCTTGAACTAAACTAAGCAGAATACTTAACATTAACCCCCATCCTTTCTCTTAGATTTGTCTTGTGAAACTGTAAGAATCAGCCATATAATAGTTAACCAGCCAATCATCAAAGTATGAGAAATTTACCGTGGTTCCCTTTAATTCTAGTTTTCACTTGTTCCTTTGAATGGATTTACTTTGTTTTGGTCAAAATTTACTCATTATCATCTCTGACTTAAACGAGATGATTTTCAACTTTTCAACTTTCTATGAAATGAATGTTCCTCTTTTATTACCCAAGCAAAAGAAGAGATTCATTGTCATTGACGGATCTATACATTTGTGAAATAGGCCCAATATTTTGTGTATTTTGTTGCTTGCTAATTGTTGAGAACAAAATATATCTAAAACAATTGCTGTGTTATTTTAACTGCCTAGTTTGGATTTTACATCTAACACTGATCTATTTGTTGTTTTCTGGAGAATATGACAACTATATATGCTGATGCAGAAACAAAAGATCTACAGAACTCTAGGGCTATTATTTTCTCAAATTTCAGGGGAAGTGTCAGGTGCAGATGATTTCTTCAAACTCAGTTGTGTAGTATTTTTTATTTAGACCTGAGCTTATTTTTTCTTTTTCCAATGCTGCTGTTGTTACTACTATTATTATTATTTTCATATTTCGTATTGGAAAACTTCAATTGTGATAGTGAGACCAATTTAGGGATATAATGGATGCATTAACGAACATTGGAGACTTGGTTAAAGCTACCCAGTTTATTGGCCAAAGCTCAGGTTTGAATATTGTTCCTTTTCTTTCCTTCTTTC
>JAULJZ010138218.1:0-10685 GCA_032270985.1 Heliamphora pulchella | reverse complement strand
ACAGATTTACAGCAATCATATCTAAACTAAAATGGAAACTAAAATATACAGTCAAATCTACAGCTGATCTGATTGACAGATAATAAGTATTGTAGGCCCAACCCAACCCAACCACAGGCCCTTCTTGGTCCATGGCTGCCCCTGCCCTCTAGTCAATGCATAATTAAGCTGTATTGGTTGTTGTCATAAATAATTGCATTAAATGAATAAAGGAAATAAGAGCTCCACCCACTTTAGGAGAACCATAAATATCTCAATGAAAATGAATTGAATTTTTGTCACATCACAAGGACCTTTCTTTACCTTTCTGTTCTTTCATTTTCCCTTTGCTCTGATGCAGTAGAGGATTAAGTCATAATACACCTATGCATAACACATTTTAAAATTTGTTTTGAACACTATGAATTTCTCACGGGGTTAATATAATCCACATTTCATTATGCTTATTGAATCCTTTGGTACTTGAGCTCTTATTATGTTTTTTCAATCCTGCTGTCCTAGGTAATACAGTCATCATTGGAGAAATTGTTGCAAATTACTATTTGTTTTTCCTTCATATGTCACAAATCTTATAGATCATATGAAGATCAATTGTATGTTTGTTATCCGTCACTAATCTTAGTTATCCTTCTTTGATGATCTTGCAGATTGGCAATGATCTTTCCCAGTTTGTTGGGCCGGTTTTGTTGAATCATCTCTTGCAGGTTAATCTTCTGACTCTTATCATGCAAATGCATAATGATGCATCCATATTTGTTGCCTTTTGGTCCAAGTCCATAAAGGGGCTCTGACTTATTTTTACATTTCAGTTAACTAACATTTTCTAATTAGGTGGAAATATTATATTTGTAGGAACTAATTTAGTTTTTTTGTTACTACTGGAAATTAATGTATACTTTTGTTGATGTACTTCACACTTTCCCAAGTACAATTTTGACCCTAAAGCATTACTAATTATATAATATGAAGCACATACACTAATTTCGTTACATATAATATTACACTTTGCTTCATTACATATAATATGGACATTGTCACTCTAAGAAATTCTGCAAAATGCTACATCATCTTAGTTATACCTCCTACTTTTCTAATTCCTATACATCTCCTTTGTTTGATTTTCTTTTATAATCCTTCATAAAGAATGTGTGAAACCGCATAAAAAATTTTGTTATCAAATACCATCTAAATTCCTCACACCTATCAATAATTAAGTACAAGAAAGAAATAGCCTGAGCTTAAAAAAGTTAGTATTCATTGAGAATGTTGGATAGCTTGATATACATTGTTGGGCTCATTTCTTAACAGCTTAAACTTTTGGGACAATTAGTAACTTAACATGGTATCAAAGCTCTGGTTCCAAGAGGTCTTGAGTTCAAGTCTCGTGATATGCGTTTTCCTGTTATAATTGATATTGTGCACTATGTGTGTTAGTGCACCTGTTTAGTTTAGTTTGTTTACCTCTCCACGTGCGAGAGAAGGTCGCACGTGAGGGGGAATGTTAGATAGCTTGATATACATTGTTGGGTCAATTTCCTAACAACTTAAGTTTTTGGGACAATTGGTAACTTAACAGAGAATAAGTAATTATAATGAACACTCACAAGTTGAAGCTCGTAATTTATTATCATATATAATTCATATTTTCTTCCTCTTGTTTCCCTTTACTCTTCAATTTTAGATACTCAAAGGATGCTAGTTTGGTTGTAATTTGTATTTAGCCCATTTAGTTTTTGATTAACTTGATTTTGTCTACAGTCAATGGAGCGAGGTGATCCAGCATGGATTGGTTACATTTATGCCTTCTCAATTTTTATTGGGGTGGTATGATTTCTATTATTGTTAATGTTATGAAACCGTTAAGCATGCCGCTGCAGCCTAACCCGATCCATCGAAGAATCACATCCCACCCATCAAGACAGGACCTAAGAAACAAGCCTCTTCCAAGCTCTACGAGCGACGAAACATCTTCAAGAACTTAAAGATCAGCCTGGCCGGCCCACCAATACCATTAGCACCGCCTCTTCTCTCCTTCCCCGGTCCTTATCCACCCAATTAGGTTCACAATCAAAATCCAACAAAACCCAGAAGCGAGGGAAGATGATAACCAAACACTCAGAAAGAAAGAATCAAAGAATTCCAATAGATCCGAATTTCCAATGCCAAAACAGAATTTTTGAATTTATCCCGTTAGCTACAAACCAAAACCTAGATGGAGAAATAATGGACCAAAACAAGCAACCAAAGATTCCCAATATTTTTAGTCATGAAGACAAAAACAACACCCACGGGAATTGCTGCGAGAATCAATTCCTCAGATGAATCGTTCTTCGCAGGCAAAACCCCCAAATTGAACTGATATTTCTTCTGAAAGCCCTCGTAATTGATGTCGCCAGAGTCTCTCTGCCACCGATCTGACAACAGTGCAGCAAAATACTTCGATCTGCGGAGGACATCAGAGTGGAGGTAGACCTGAACGTCGGCCTGATCCACTGAATCTACGGTAGAGATGGATTCGGAAGCGTCGTACTCGAAGGGCGAAGGCTTTTCGAGGTAGAGAAGGAGGATGACGTCCGCGATGGCAGAGTCATTGAAGTCGCCGCATGCGGCAGAGTAGGAGGGGATTAATGAGAGTTGGAGCCGCAGATACTCGACGGAGGACGAGGGGTTTTTTTTTTCCTCTAGTCTAACAGGGGCAAATATGGAAGAATATTTTTTTCATTGCTGACATCATTGGTCAAATGTGAGTTGACTAACGGAAATCTAACGGTGTGGGTCGATGTGTAATACGAAATCAAACGTCAAGAGGTGACAATGTATTTTTTTTCAAACGTGTGGAGTTAGACTGTATTTGACCCAAACCTTGGTAGAAGAAGAGTCTAAGGAGATTACCTTGTCTTCTTCATTTATATGTATTTATAATGTTATTGTATCGAAGATAATTACAATAACACCTTTATAGAAGAAAGACAAGCAAACAAAAAATAAAAATAAATATAAACACTTCTAATACTTTCCTCATGCTGAAACGTAGAGATCATGCATGCTTAGTTTGACAAGCAATCAGTAGAATGGAGAACGAGGTAATAGTTTTGTGAGAATATCACCCCATTGATCATCGCGAATATAAGGAGTGCCAATCTGCTTTTGCAGCAATAAATCCCAAATAAAGTGACAATCAATCTCAATATATTTCGTGAATTCATGAAAAATTGAATTATTAGCAATAAAGATAGCGGCTCGATTATCACAAAACATCAACATAGGAAGAGGAGTAGTGACACTAAAGTCTTGAAGAAGAAAGTGAACCCACAACATTTCAGATGTTGTATAAGTCATAACTCGATAATCTACTTCAGCACTGGAGCGAGCAACAACACTTTATTATTTTCTATGCCAAGTAACCATATTATCACCAACAAAGGTACAATAGTTAGAGATAGATCATCTACTTGCCCAATTAGCATTGATAGTCAAGGAATCAGAGGGTTGATATAACAAGCCACGTTCGGGAGCACTCTTCAAATAGCACAAAATGCGGCAAACAGTCTTAAAATGCGACTTGTGAAGAGCATGCATATATTGACTAACAATGTCAACAACACAAGTAATGTCAGGACATATAACAATAAAGTAAATCAACTTTCCAACAAGTCGGAGGTAACGACCAACATCAACAATGGATTTGCCCTGATCGACATCAAGCTTAACAGTAGCATCTATAGAAGTGTTAACTGGTCGAGCCCCTAGAAATCTAGTCTCAGAGCGAAGATCAAGCATATATTTTCTTTAAGATATAGGAATGCCCCTAGAAGAATCAGCAACCTCAATTCTAAGAAAATAGCAAAAAACACCCAAGGCCTTCGTATGAAATTTCTAACCCAAATGTCGTTTCAGATTAACAATGCAACATCATCACCAGAGATAAAAAGATCATCAATATAAATACTTAGTAGAGTCATGCCCAGGGGAGAGGGACGAATAAAACTAAATGATCAGAAGTAGAATGGTGAAAAAAATAAGCAAGCACAACATAACTAAATCGATCAAACCAGGCATAAGGTGATTGCTTTAAACCATATAGAGCCTTATGAAGACATCATATTAGATGCTCACTGATAGTAGTAACATAAATAGGTGGTTAGACCCTATACACCTCTTCCTGAAGAGCACCATGAAGAAAGGAATTTTTAATATCGAGTTGGTATTAAGGCCATAAAGAGCTCTCATTTCCTTATCCACAGTATATTTCATGCAGAAACTGACATAGCTTGTGTATGAGAGGAAGGAATAGAAATAGACCACAATGTTAAAGCAAAAGAATGGAGACAAGTGAAAGGTGATGAGATGAAACAAAATTAGCAATAAGATGTTGATTACGAGCTCGTTTACGTCGACACAAAGCAATAGGTAGGTCGGCAGAACCAGAAGGAGGTGGAGATCTAAGAACCTTGGGCGAAAAATATGAAAGATCTGGGCCTTAAGTGACAACGGGCCTAACTCGAGTTTACTAATATACCGGTACAGGAGGGTCAGATAAAGAGGGAGGGGGCAATAGAGATATTGGTAAAGGAAGATTAGGCAAAAAAGGGGACTCTCCCTCACTACAACAAATAAGATCAAAAGATAGGGTGTGACCAGAGCACTGGAAGGGGCTTATAATTATAACCAAAGCTTCTGCCAGGTGGCCGGCCCTATACTGGATGTTTTTTTATTTATACTTTGTCAGCCCTTCGCTACTCCGTTCTATCATGACTTTAGAATAATTTTGGTCAAACTTTGAGATATCGTTGACAATTAGAATTTAGTAATTGCTATCTTCCGGGCTTAGCAACTTGACAGAATATAGTTGGATGTTTCACTTAAAGAAAATGGTTTATCATGAATTAATTTGCTGATAGCTGTCCACGAATTGAAATGAGATACAATGTTAAAAATATCTTTAAAATGTAGTAAAATGGCAGAGACACAAGTGAGAAGATAGCTAACACAAATATTAAAGAAATAAGCATGGGAAGAAAGAGAAATCTATTCACATACTAACCTTATAATGATATATGCGGTTGTTTCTTGAACAACTGAATATCAGGCTCATTCCAGCAGGACTTCAAATTTCTTGGGGTAGGCATTGGAGTTTTTCCTTGCTTTTATTTCTTCTGCATAATTCTCTTTAAACATTTTGTTTTTCCATCTGAAAGAGTATCTCATATTTTGTTGAAAATTGTAGTCATGTTGTACTGTCAATTTCCTAATGAGAGTTGAAAATTTCAGGACTGCATATTCTTGAGTATGTTGTTTTGAATGCTCTCTATACTGAATAATAAACTGCTGTTGTTAGTTCTCATTACTAGAAGATTTAGGCAGTTGCTTCTGTTGGCATTCTTTTCCAAGTTACTTTTACTTAAAGATCAACTGATCAAGGAAGCTGCGTTCGTACTTTGTAATCATTGGATTGACACAATGATTTCCCTTGTCCAGTCAGTTGGCGTGCTATGTGAATCTCAGTATTTTCAGAATGTTATGCGTGTCGGTTTCAGGCTAAGATCAACTTTGGTAAATTCTCTCTCCAATAACAGCCTTCTTTCTGTGTAACTCTTTCAGTTTTGGTTACATTTTCTATCACCAAATGTGTTTCTTTTTCTGCATTAGCATTGCTGTTCAATAATAAAGTCGACAGTACACTACATGCTGTGTGCAAATACATGAAAACCAACAATACACTGCATGCCGTACATTCTTTCTTTTAACTCTTCCATTCCCCCTTATTTTGGGCCTTAAACTTAAATTTACATGATGGCATCATGGGTTTCTTCTAGCATACTGAGCACTTAGGTGGAGAATATGAATGAATCTTGCTTGCAGCTGAAGTTTGGTCTTTGTTCAATAAACATCTTCTGGTACATCCGTTTATCATTTTTTGACGGGAATAAACCAGGTTTTTAAGCATGCCTTATGCCTGGAATTTATAACTGTGATTTGACTGAAAAACTTGGCAATGGAGGAAGTTGAATAATATAGTTAGAGAAGTCAATGGCCAAGTAGAACAAAAAGAAAAAAGTGTTAACAAAATAAGAACAAGGAGATGGCAAACAACTGATATGTTATTCCGATTGGCTAAAATGAATTTTTAGTTATTTGTTCAGAATGGTGCTCTTTGGGATATGAGTGGAGCATGACGCGAATTCTACCCGTTAACAACCTCCATGACGCAGCAGCGTGCTCGACCTATCGGTCCATCCCATTTTGTTGTTAGTGGATATATATTTTTTTGATTCAATATTATTGGGTTCTTGTCTGTAAGGGGTCATTTGGGGGCTATAGGTTTTCTGATGAGAGTTACAAACCATAACTGATTTATTGTATTATCCTCTTTTATGGTGGGATTCCTCTGCTAATCTTTACCCGTGGATGTAGGCCTTCAAATTGAACCACGTAAATCCTTTGTTTATTTGTGTAATTGCTTTGTTTATTGTTTTTAAATTTCTACAGCGGTCATTTGTTAAATCTTTATTTTACAAAAGAAAAAGAACTTTATGTATACCATTTGTTGTACTTCAAACTTCATAATTTTATTAATAATTGGCATCTTACTAGTTTTCTCATGAAATTCCTTGATCGAGTTGGCCTTTATCAAACTTTTGTGATGACTTAGCCAGGCATCCAAATGCTAACAAATATAAGTACACAGAATGGGGTTTTATCCCTGTTGGCATATTAGTTTATTTTTATTTCTCAATCCTAAGGGTATTTGTGACACCCCATCCTACATCGGTGGGAGATAAAAAACAAGTTTGAAATGTAATGAAATTTGTGTACAACTACTAATAACTTGGGTTTAAGATTTTGGACCGCGTTGTTAGGATTTTTATTTAAGATATTGGGCCAATGGTTCACTTGGATAGTTACAAATGGCATCAAAGCCAACCCTGGTTCCCATGTAGGGCTGTGCGGATAAAGAAGTAGAGGCTCTGGAAAGGAATAGAGGCCTCGAGGGTGTATACTTTGTGCATGCTAATGGGCTGCTTTGTGTTCGCTAATAGGTTGCTATATACATCCCAACTAGGGGAAGAATTTGGGCCACGCGATAAAGGCGTCGCGTATTTGAGTAGGGGATATTATGATACCCCATCCCACATTGCAATAGTGACACCAACATTATCATCTATAATCGATGGGAACCATAAATAAAATAAGTATCTAATGCCACATATAAATAAAACTTGGGGCATCCTTGGCCCATTAGATCTTACATCGAACTTAGAGTCACTATAGGATGGTGTCTGAGTCTCTTCTCTAAGACGAACCAGTTTAGAATCACCCGGAATACCATGCCTTTTTCCTAAAACCGTTGAGTACCAGAATCACCACAAACGCAAGGTCGTGGTCTTTTTCTTAGCATCCAGAGTCACCTCTGTAGAAGGCGTATTCCCTGGACTTTCAACATGGTTCCAAAATAGAATCTTATAAGTTGCACCACAAAAAGGTGTATGAAAAACTCTGTGTAACATTTGAATATGAAAAACTCCATATAACATTTGAGTGAGCCAAAATAACTTCTATGCTATGAATTTTACATCACCAATATTTATATACTTTTATATAAAAAGAATTCTTAAAATTATCTTTTGTTTTTATAAAACTATTTGGGGATGAAGACGATTTTAGAAAATGTATAGCATGCTAAACCACTCACCTAGGATCCGCAGAATATATTACATGCAAGGTTAATGAATCTGCCACCATATTGAATTATGCAAATATAAAAAAATCTAATTTTAATTAACGATAACTCGAATAATATTTAAATATTATTAGAATCAATGTGATAATAATTAAATAAAATTAATACAAACAAAATGATAATGGGGGTTTTGGGTGACTTGTTGACTTTTAGTTGGACTGTATATGAATGGTTATTTTAGTGGGCAATGTGTGACCCACTGGATATTTGTTACAATTTAAATTATGTTTTTACTCAATTTTGTAGTATCTATAAGTACTTTTATAGTTCTTAGAATTTGTTTTAATTTTTAAGCTTTCATGAATATTAGGCTAAAGCCCGTAGTCCACGGTCGGTTATGCCTCCGGTTTTAGGGCGTGACAGGAAGGGAGGTGATATGCTATAATAATTTGAATACCATTACATATACAGTAGAATAGAGAACTTTTTGAAGGGCGGTGGCATCCCTTGGCTGTCTCTTGTGCCTTGAGTTCTACGATGTCTTGTCAATTTGATAGTACTTAATTCTATTTTCCTTTGATTGTAGGTGGCGGCTGTATTTCGAAAATCCTTAAGACTAACCCATGAGGGTCACAAGAAGTTTCCATCTGGAAAGATAACAAATTTGATGACAACAGATGCTAATGCACTTCAGGCATGCTATCTTTAATCTTTATTCTCATGCATACAACCTCACATTTCAATAAACCTAATTCCACCCAATGCTAAATTCATTACGCCTTTATATTGACCCTGAATGGGTGAATTTGGCTTATTGGCTTATTGGCTTATTGGCTTAGTTGGCATTGTAGATTTTTAGTCTTTAGTGAACTTTTTTCATTATTTAGTCAAACTATTATATTTTTTAGACTTTCATTGAGACGAGCTGAAAAAGTAAAATTTTTTGATCAAAATATAAAAAAAGTTCAGAAAAGACAAAAATAAGCCAATAAGCCAAATTCTATGGGTTTTAAGCTAAAATAAGCAAAAATAAGCCAATAAACAACATTTGCCCAAACAGGGCCATTATATCGATTTGAGATCACTAGAAATGCCAAATTTGGAGATGCTGGAATGTCAATAAATGATTTCTCCTCTCTCTGTGCTGCTAATATTATGATATCATCTATTTCATCATGACCATTGTCAAAGAGAACAAATTCACAAGTCTTACTTTCCAGATCTTTTCATGGGACTTCTCTATATGTACGAAGAGAGATAAGATTGACTCATAAGGAATGGCATTATTTAGGAAATATGTGCAACAATTACGTCATGTCTGAAAGTTTTGGATGTAAAGTAGAAAAAGTGCCAGCTGTAATATCTAACAATAATATTATTGTAATTATTAATTTAGGGAGATTGATATGAGTGATTATAGGCTGAGTTAGGTAGATTGATTGTATTGTAATTATGGTACAAAATAATTGTAGATTGATTTAGGAAGATTGATGGAGATTGATTGATAGGAGTGATTATAAGCTGATTTAGGGAGATTGATTGTATTGTAATTATGGTACAAAGTGATTGTAGGCTGATTTAGGGATATATGAGTGTTTGTAGGCTGAAATTATGGTAATAATTTTCTATTTAATGAGAATAGATCCTCCATTGAGAGGCATTCAGACCATTTGACATGGTATCAGAGCCGAAATTCTAAATTTTGTGCTTAATCTTCTGGGTTAGTGTTTTGTTTTTGGGTTGAGTTGTGGCATTTTCTTTTGTGGTGTCTCTCTTGAGACTCTTTGATTTGGGGCTGTCGAACCTCTCATTGGAGTTGTCAGCAATTTCTGGGTGTAGAGAGCTTCTATTTTGGCTAGGCATTGCAGCGTCAATTGGGTAATCTGGGAATTACCATTCTCGGCATTTTGAAGTCCTTTCGGCATCAAGGTCTCTTCGACTCAGTTCTTTTCTTTTGATTTATCATGTCGGGAGAAAATTCAATTGTTCGTTTTAATGGAAAGAATTACTCTACTTGGGAGTTACAATTCATGATGTTTGTGAAGGGCAAAGGATTGTGGAGTCATTTCCATGAGTGGTCTAAAGCTCCCACTAATCCCAAGGAGATTGATCTTTGGGAGAGCAAAGATGGCGTATTGTTTCTTGGTTACTGAGTTCTATTAAACCACATATGGTAAATAATCTTCGATCATTTACTACTGCTAAGGAGATGTGGGATTATCTTAGGAGCATTTATTATCAAAATAATGCTCCTCGAAAGTTTCAATTGGAGTTAGAAATTAACAAATATCGCCAAGCTAATCTTTCTATTGAATAATTCTATTATGGATTTCTTAATTTATGGAGTGAATATTCTGAGATAGTTCATTCTACCGTCCCCAAGGAAGTCTTAGTGGCACTACAAGTTGTTCATAATGAGAGCTGAAGAGATCAGTTTCTGATGAAACTAAGACCAGAATTTGAGACTGCACGCACTGGTTTAATCAACCGACATCCTGTTCCATCTTTGAATGTTTGCTTGGGGGAATTACTACGTGAAGAACAACGTCTAGTCACTCAGCTTGGCCTCACTCTAGAAACCATGACATCTGAGATGGTTAATGTGGCATATGCTGCTCAGGGCAAAGGAAGGTCCAAGTCACAGACTCAATGCTACAGTTGCAAGGAGTTTGGACATATTGCCAAGCATTGAAATTCTACAATTATTGCAAAAAGGAGGGATATATTGTTAAGTTAAGGTTATTATTGTACTTTTAGTATTTTCTTGATCTAATTATAAATAACAAGGGATAGGGTATAAACCCTAAATTTTTTGTGCTCTCATTCATTGTTCTTCTCATTCTCTCTCTTCCTCCTTTTCTCTCCCACTCTTTGCAATGATTCTAACATGGTATCAGAGCTCAATTCCGTGTAAACTTCTTAGCAATCCTTCTCCTCAGTTGTCTGATTTCGAAATTGTAAAAAAAAAAAAAATTCCTTGATGATCGTCTGGTTCCCAACAATC
>JAULJZ010138207.1:0-10686 GCA_032270985.1 Heliamphora pulchella | reverse complement strand
ACCACCAAACCACCAAACCCTCGCCGATAGACCACAAAACAGTGGCTGATAGCCCCACAACCCTAATCGACACCCAAAACAACCGCCGGACCACCAAACCTCCACAAACCACCAAACCCTCACCGACAGACCACAAACCACCAAGTCGCACCACCAAATCCTCACCGACAGACTACAAAACAGTTGCCAACAGTCCCAAAAACCTAGCTGATCACCCAAAACAGTCGCCAGACCACCAAACCTCCACCTAAACCCTCACCGAGAAACAAAAAGGGAAAAATTAGGGCTTTTGCACCACCGTTGTTGCCCTCTTCCTCACTGCCGTCGCCGCCGCCGCCTCATCCTCACCTTGCGCTGACTTCACTGCAAGTTCAACACCGCAAACTCCTAGACTTGTCGCCGCCTTCGCCAACCCCATGTCGGGGCTGTATCTGTGAGCGATATCGAAGATTCAACCGCCATCGTAGACTTCTATTCTCTTAGGTACAAGGCCGTCGTCGCCAGTCGGGTTGCAAGCGGTGGCGGTGTGGCCGCCGTAAGCAGAGGGGTAAGCGGCGGCGTAGGAGGCTAAGGCTACATTTGGACTCACAAAACTCTCTTATCTCATTTTGGAATAATTTTTATTTTTTTAAAAAAAATAGAGTATAAAAGTTATTATTTAATTGAAGGGTAAAAATATAAAAAAAAAATATTTTCCATTAACGACGTCTGCTTGAAAAGACTGACAGGAGAGATCAGTGTAATTTCAGAGATCACAGGAAAAATTCATGTAATAAATTTAAATCTCAAGAAATGTAAGTGTAATTTACCCTATAATTAAAGTTGATAATAAAAAAAGTTATTAAATATAAATATTATTATCTTTTAGAATGTTATAAGAGCTTAAATAGAGAATTCTAAAAATTAGTATTTTCATTTGACTTTTTAAATTTTTTACAAAATGGATTATACTGGTTTTTTAAAGAAAATTTGTTAAAAAACATAAAAACTTGATAATGATGTGTGACAGAACCTATTTGGAGTTTCTTTAAAAATAATTATAAAAAATCTTTTAAAAAAAGTTCACCCATAATTGAGTGGAGTTGCTCCCAATAATAATAATTCTCATGCAAAAAAAAATTTTTTTTTTCTAGTGTTCTAATTACCACTGCTGGCTAATAAACAGCCTAACACCTTGATTATCTTTCTTTGATGAGAGGATAAATTTGCAACGATGTCGTTTTCATAAAATGTGGTCCAGGTCACCAGTCACCAGTCACCTGCAGGATCATTAGGTTCTCGAGAGAAGAAACTAATGGCTACTTCTGTCACTGGACGGTCCATGAGTAATTATTTGGCAGATCCGAAACACCTGTCTATATGTGTTGGTGTTTTTATTTAATAAAGTAACAAAAATAATACTTTGAGTCAAATTATATAGATTCATCACCTTACCAAAAACAAGAGTTAATTCACCTTAAAAACATTAACTATTTTTAATTATTGAGAGCATCACGTATCTTTGCTTACAAGATACTCCGAGAATATATAAATAATTTGCCAGTTTAATGGCTTCTCATATTTAACAAGAAAAAGAAAAATGACTCAAGTAATTATTTGGTGTTTTTGAAATACTATATATCAAGTTTACGTAGTGGGCAAAGTTTAGAATTTGAGGGTTAACGTTTTTCAAAAATTTTATGTTCGAAACTTTTATGTGCTATTAATTCTTCAGGACAAATCTATGTAAGACTTACTTTGTCTAGAATTGAACTCATATTAGTAGACGATAGGATTAATTTTTTAAAAATTAATCGAGATGCACATAAGTTTATTTGAACATCATAAGATTAAAAAAAATGCACACAATGGCTCATTGAGTCAGTTTGTTAATTCAATTTTAAGGATTTTCTTAAAATAAATTAAATAAAGAACTCATTTAATTCAAATACAATTTTAGGATGACGGTATAAAAATAAAATATAATTCTTTAATTATTATTTTTAATAAAAAAATTTACATTAATTTCAAGTCACAAACAAAACGATTTATGAGGAAACATACTTTTGGCTTCATTTGGCAAAAGGCTTAAAACTTAGTTTTTTTTTATTTTTTGGCTTAAAGTTAGAAAAACCAAAAAATTTCATTTGTGAACTTAAAAGCTTTTTGCTTTCTAGCCTTTTTGCTTGTTTATATAAAATAATTTATATATTTTTTAAAAATATCATAACTTTTGTTATATATATATATTTGTTTTTAACAAAAATTGTATTCTCGTCAAAATCTATGAAACATGATATATATTGAATATAAAATTATAAAAAAAATTTAAAAAATTATAATAATTTTTTTCTAATTTAAAACTCTTTTGGCATAAAATCACTTTAGGCCAAACTTTTAAATTTATTGTCTTTTAGCTTAAAGTTACTTCTACAGTTCACCAACAAATTTTTTATTTATTTAACTTAAAATGAATTTAAATAAAAAATCTAATATAAAACCAAATTGGCAAACGAGGCCTTTGTCAGGCTGTAGACAGTCCAGTCCAGTCCAGTCCAGTCCAGTCCACTTCAATTCTAAAGCCACTAGAGTGGCTAGCACAAGAAACCACACAAATCAAACATTTCAGCTTTTAAGAAATTAGCTATTTTGGAAGGGGAAAAAATTAAACTGTTTGAAAGAATTTGTTTAGCGTTTTTTAACTCTTTGTTGTCATATATAATATGAGCATATTTTTTATTTTTAAGTTGTAGCATTTATGATAATAACATAATTTTTTTATTTTTTAGAATAAAGTTATTTTTTGTTCCGAGAGTATTACAGTTATTTCATGTTAAAACAAAATTAAATTGTTTAGGCTATGAAGAAGTTTTTTTCTTTAGAAGAATAAGTGAAAAAAAGTTAGTTGAATTTTTTAGATGCCAAACAGTATTACTTAAAATCTAATTTTTTTTTGTAAAAATACTGACTTTTCTTGAATCCAAACATGGGCTTAACCATTGTTTGGGATGAAAAAAGACATTTTAATTTTTTCAAAAAAAATTACAATTTTGCTATCTCGAAAAATAATCTAAAAAGCATGTTTTCATAAATTAAAATTAAAAAAAATTCACTAAAAGCGGAAGAAGTCATTTAACAATTTTAATGGCTTCTTTTTGTCTTATTTAAATTTTTAAATTTTTAAATTTTTAGTTACAAAATGATTTTAAAAATTTCTCATGACAAGAATGGTTTAAAAAACTAATTACATTTAGTTAATTTTTAAAAAATATTAATATATATATATATATATATATATATATATATATTATAGTAAAAAAAAAAACTATTCCAAACCTAAACTTTTAATAGAAAGAAACGTACTCTCTGATCCTGGTCCGTAAGGATAGAGCTAGTCATGAGTGCTACGTCTAACTACTCTACTGTGGCCTGCTGGCTGCTGCTATTACCCTTTTAATTCCCTCCCATGCTGAGAAGTTATTTAGGTCTCGGTTTAATAATCAGTGTAAGTTGAGTGAGATTAATTTTTTGTATTTGATTAGATAAAATAATATAATGAATTAAACAAATTTATATTTATTTTGGATGGGATTAGTTAATGTGATATATAATTATTTTAGTTCATTTTTAAAATTACCGTTGGTTTGAATTTGATTCTAGAAGGATTTTTCGAAAAAGTATGAAGTTTATGGCGGCGTAGAATCGGAGGGCAAGAAATAGGTGACGGCAGTGTAGAATCGAGGCAGAGAGGGAGCGACAGCGACAACGACAACCAAGCGTGTTCGACGACTCTAATGGTGAAAAAATTAAGGATACCGAAGTGACTGGGGATACCGAAGAAACTACCGTATCTATCGGCCTGAAGGAAGCGCCGCCACTAAGCTAGGGTTTTCGTTGATTCTATAGCGAGTTCTAAACTCGTCTGGAATTTCAATTTGTACTCCGTTAAGGGTAATAAACACGAAGTCGTGGTAGAGAGGGCACCACAGTGACAACGACGACAATGGCGAGGGTGGAGGGCAGTAGGGAAGGCGAGGGTGGAGGGCGGTGGTGCAGGCAAAAGTGGAGGATGACAGTGATGGCGAGGGTGAAAGGCAGCGGTGATGGCGAGAGTGGAGGGCGGTGGCGGTGGCCAATGAAACTGAGCTAGGGTTTTCGTTGATGAAACTGAACTAGGATTTTCGTTGATGAAATTGAGGGATACCTAAGAGTATAATTGGGATTACATTATTACCTGAGGGTAAAATCGACAAAAAGCATTTTAATTTCACCACTGAACTAGCAATAACAAGTCCAAAATAGTTTTTTCAATCACCATTATTTAGGGTTTCTCAATCCAAGGCCCTTCCTATTCTAACACAACAATAGCAAAGCAAACACTGGGTTGCTAAGCCCAGTGTATTGTTAATAAGTCTAGACCTCTAACTCTGTTACCAAATAGGACCTTAGTGAATTGGGAGCATCATGTTAGCATATTGAAATAGTTTGTTTAACTAATAATCAAATGTTATGTACTAATAAGTTTAGAAAGTGATTTATATGAGTGAACAATAGTTATTGCATATTAGTATGACCCATATTAAAGGAGCACGTTATATTCATATATTGAATAAACACATCATATCAATATATTAATGTAATATTACATACCTTTTGAATAACTAGTAAATTATCCATGCTTAAAGTTATCCGATATAAGATGGTTAAAATATTAATTTTGGATAACGGTCAAGAATAAAATACATGTTAGGACAATAGCGTATTAAAAAACTAATTTAATCACAATTTAAAATTTTCATTAAAAACTTAAATTCACTCAATTGAAAATAGAGTTCATTCACCTTAAAATCCACAAAAAAAAAAAAACAATCACACTTCACTCTTTTGCATTCTCACTTTTTTTATCCTCTCACTTATACTCTTCTTTTTAAATTAAAAAAATCTCCACATTTTAAATTAACACAAACAAATGCCACATTAATTTTTACTAACTCCTTATATAAATTTATCCTATATGGGACCATATAAATATAGTACTGTCAATTCCAACCTTCTCTTTATTTTAGCTTACACAATAATAAATGCATGTTTCCCTATTCCCCCTCACATACCTTATCTATCTTGCTACCTCTAATGCCCAACAATATAATCATGACTACTGCATGAACACCCATTGGTTAAGTTCCTCTCTTCAGTTTGGGAGAGTGTGGCCCACCCTTATATTACTTTTTGATGATTAAAATTGTTCATCTAGTAGGGTTTAGATTAATTCTCAGTATTAAATCACATTAATTTTAAAAAATATTTACAATCTACTCTCAAAATCAAAACCATACGTGTGGTCTGTCTTTTTAGAATAAACATATATATGTCAACTATGTAATAGTCGATGTCTAACCAACTTTATTTTTGTAAGCCATATATCATAAAGAGTTCATATTATGAATATAAACTATTGTAAACTTCATAAAATTAGAAATGGAGATCTCTCCATTTATTTGAAAAATGGAGGGGACCTAGATCATGTCATGTAGCTCCCAGTTTATATATAATTTATGCAATAAGTTAAGTTCATAAGATATCCTTATGTACTTAAAAAAATCAAGGAAGAAATAAACGTTAAAATAATATGGCATTGTTTATCTTTTAAAGCGAATGTGATTTAGTCACGTATTAATAATATCCAATGAATTTAGTTTTTTTGTATGAATATAGATTATACTCCTATGGGTTAATTACAAGATAAATGATTTTAATTATTAAAATGTAATCAGCACCAACGAAGTGGTATGACATTCGATCAGAATAGGTGAGTCACACTTGTCCAAACTAAACAAAATTGGAGAGGAGCAAATTGGAAGAGAAACTAATTAACCCATCAACCATCTGCTCCCTGCTCATTCAATAGACATCAACTCAAAAAACAAAAAAACAAATACAAAAAAATTTACAATTTGCTATTCAAGCTGTTGATCTTGATGGGGTTGAACCACTTTTTGATTATGGTAAGAAGATGCACACAGGAAACACACCAATCTAGTTTAAATGCAAGGCCATGAAATTAAGAGCTATGGAAAGCTTTTTTTGGCTCACCTGCCATCTTTTAAAATGTGAAAACGATGTGACAGTGAGGGAACTATATATAACTTATCATTGGTGAACAGTTTGGATTGGGTAAAGATCCAACCAAATGCATTGATGAAATTAGGTGTGCATGTGATTTGGTTTGATTCAACTTTGAATTAAATTAAATACTTTTTTTTTTAACTTTGGACTATTTTGCATTTATTTCGATTAATCTTAATGGCTTAAAGTTAACAGTTAGGTAAACTTTCAGTAGCTCTGATGAAATTTGAATTAGTGACCATTAAAAAACAAATCAAAATATGATCAGTTGTGCTACTCTCAGAGTTTTAAATCAAATACTATTCTTGACTGTGTCACGAATTTGAAAAACAAACTAACTCTGTAAATTGTGAAAACATTTCTAAAATCGCGGTTTTAAAGCAACTTTTTCTATTAAATTTGGTCTTCTCATTCTTTGTAAACTATCCTTGTTATATACCACTTTATATTTTTCTCCCATAATTATAAAAGGACTCTAGTATCTATCTATAATACAAATTACAAAGGTGTTGATGTTGATAGGTATCGTATGTGACATTACCCCTCTCTCACTCTCTTTTTCTCTTCATTTGTAATTTAAATTTTTTCTCATTTTTAATTTTAAATTTGACTTTTTTTTTTCTTTTATGCAAATCACCTATTTCGTTACTTTTAGTTTAAATTAGGTGTGCTTAATGAAAATATTTTGAATAACTACTTTAATAATTAAAAAGTTTATTTTATATTTAAATTAATTTTATAATTAAATTATATTCAAAATGCATTTAGGCACGAGTAATTACTAGTATTAACATATACTATGTTCTATACATTTGTTACTTTATTCTTACTGTAAAAGAAAAAATAATAAAAAAGAGAGAATAGAAATATCAGCAGTTAACATTTTTAGGACTCTTTCTATATATGTTATTTTCTTGTATAGTAAATATAGTATTTGAACAAACCGTTTAATCCATGAATATATAGTTTGGTTTGGGTTCAACAAAATTGTTTTTAGACACAGTTCACAAATCGAATTATAATAAACAGTTCTTAATTTCTTGAAATGAGAATAATTTTTTCTAAAAAAAACCGAACCAAATCATATAATTAACTTGGAGAGACTTGAATCGATTTATTTGTTTTTTAATTTTTTTTATTTCATACCCCAAATGAAATATCCACTTGGCTGTTGGAGTAAATGGGGGATAGTTTGGTAGGAAGGGAGAAATGAAGCCACCAACACAGAGGAGTTACGCCTGGTAAGAGAAGAATGTCCCTAGCTGTCCAAACGGTAGGTGATATTTATATGGCGTGAACTACCCGAATTAAACTCCGAGGGTTGTCCTAGTTGGCAGGCAGGGGCGACGCCACTCGCGCAATGGTGGGGTCAATCGACCCCATGATTTTTTTTTAAAAAAAAAATTATTATAGTATTTTTTAAGTTATTGTATAATTAATTTTATTAAAAAAATATAATTAATTTCATAATAATATAAAATATTATACAATTGTTTTCAACGTATTATGTTATTTTTTACAATTATAAATATGCAATTTCAAGAGTTTAACAACCGTTTTATAGAGTTGAATATCAAGTTATTTATATGTTTTGATTCAATGATTACTTGGTTGCACATATTAAAAATAATATTTTTAATATTATTGATTACTAAACTATTATGTACCGATTTTAAAATATAAATTCTCGTTGAATAGAATTGTAAAAGTTTATGTATTTATGTTTTTTGTCAAAAAAATAATATGATTATTTTAAAAGTGTATTCCACTTATTAATTGATACGTATAATTTAATTTTTAGTATGCTAATAATAGATAATTAATTATTAATTAATGTAAAAATTATTATCTTATGGAATAAATGAGATTTAAGTTTTTGAATGGCTTTTTTAATAAAAATTCTTGAAATAGCCACTGTTGGCATGTGAGTTTATTTTTTGAGGGTTATCCAAGTTGGCAAGTGGGTGTATGTCAGAATTGTATATTAAAAATTATATATTTTGTTAGTTTTAGTATTTTATTTTATTTTTTAATAAAATTATTTTTTTATTTTATGAGAATCTTAATAAGTAATGTATGTAATATCATTTCTTTAATATTATGCATAGATGTCCTTTATTCTATACAGTATTTAATCTGGTGTCTAGAGTACGACTTGCACACAAAAGATCAGATTATAGATTTTTGCAAAATATTTTTTTTAATTCACAGTTTAAATGGAATTGGATAAACCATCAGTACGACTGTAGCACAAAATTTTAGTAGGTTTGTCTTAATTACGGAAAACAAATAATAGTATCATCTATTGTTTCGACTCGCTGTGCTAGTACACTTTGTATGATTGAATAGGATCACATTGGAGTAATTAATTTTATACTGACTATATAAATTAATTCGCAACTCAAGGTTATTATGAGTGCTTATACTCTTAATCCCGAAATAATTATTATTTGCGTATATTTAATATTTTTTATTTTGATTCATTAGAGGGTGCGATCTTTTATGGATCAATATTCCCGGTGAGTTGGATAGCGGTATTAAATATATGGCGAATATTAATTATTGACGGAATCTACGTCCCGATTGTTCGAGATTGACGTTACCTCATTAAGGAAACTTATAAGTTTTGATTCGGTCAAACCCTGCAGGTGGATTTAATTATCCGGCCGTCAAATAAATTAATCGGAATAGCTTAAGAATTTTAAGAAACCAATTAAAATAAATTATCAGTAATTAAATTCAATTGGCAGATATCAAAAATTTTAACGTGAGGAGATGAGTTAAGTATGTAATAACATGAGCTCGAATAATCGGTTTTGAGAATGTAGCTGGGAGTGCAATTACAATTTTTTAGTGGTATGAATTGTAATTTATGTTTTGATGAAATTGTCTTAGAGGCATGCATGTTTTTATAATTACATTGGAAACCCAAATCATATTTACTCCATAGGTTCCTGCTATAACCCTAAATATATGCGGTTATACTAACTCTAACCGACATTACATTCATTATTGAATTAGGATTTTCACATAAATCCTAGGTGGATAAATTAGTAGGTTGAAGATCGCGATAGATCGTAACCCACTCTACGTTCGTGACTCGTATTCGGAAATATAGTAGAAAGTTTGATCGGGATTTTAATTCTAAAAATTCACATTCGTGGTTGTTACAGTTACCGAGATTATTCTATCAGATTTCGAAAGGTATAATCCCAAATCTAACTTTGGGAGTACGGGTTTTATTTTGATCGTTCGCCATTAAAAAATTTTAAACTGAAACTTGTTTCGGCGATTGCCTGTCCAGTATTTTTTCAATAAAAAAGATTATTCAAATCAATAATCTTGACAGTTCGCCTCCAACAGTGTATTCCTCTCACAAGCCGTAAGCGCTATGCTTGTCAATTCTTTTGTGCTGACGTTAATGGTCTCCTTTTGATCGTACCAAGAAAGAGGTTTGTCGAGTTCTACATAAGTTGATTACACCCTGACACATCTTATCGTTAAAATCCAAAAAAACTAAATATCCAAATTTATTTGCATTGGTGAAAATATTTAAGTGCTATCTAGAATTAAAGGAATCGATTTATATAACTTGTTTTATTTTTTTATAGTAATCATCTCCTTAAAATTTTTAAATTTTTTTCTTCATTTTGGTGAGAGTGTTTAAAATTGCTAAAAAAAAAATTTTAAATGACTTAAAAAGTTAATAAAATTATTATTATTCTGAACAGATTCTAACCTATAGTCTACTTGGTCGACCTGCAGGGAAAGATCATCCATGAGGGTCTGTGTAAGTAAAAACAAAATAATTTATAATACAAATCATAATGGTGTTGACGCTAATAGGTGTTCTATATGGCACTCTTTTTATCTCTCTATATTTATAATTTAAATTTTTTTACACTTTAAATTTTAAATTCGACATTTTTTTTTCTTTTATTTTAAATTCAAAATTTTTTTAATCTTTGGTTAAATATATGTTTTTAATATATATGTAAATTACCTATTTCGTTACTTTTAGTTTAAATTAAGTGTATGTTTAATAAAAATATTTTGAATATCTACCTTAATAATTAAAAAGATTATTTTTTATTTAAATTAATTTTATAATTAAATTATGTGTAAAGCGACTTTAAGCACGGGTAATTACTAGTTATATTATAAGAGACAATAGTATTAATATAACATGTATCCTACATGACACATTTTTTTCTCTCTTCTCTCTCACTAACTAGTATTTTTCTCTTTTTTCATTTAAAATATGAACTTTATTCTCTCTTTATTTCAAATCAAAGTTTTCACTTTATTTTTTTTTATAAAAGATATATTTTTAATATATATGAATACATGATGTTTGAAAAAGTTAGTTTATTTTTTATTTAAACTAAGAATGAGCAATGAAAATACTTAAAATATCTCTCTTAAAAACTAAAATATTGTTTAGGGATAATTACGCTTAACTCCCCTGAGGTTTAAGCTTATTACAGGGACCTCCCCTGTAGTCTCTGAAATTACACTAACCTCCCATGAAATTTAATTTTAACATCAATTGCACCCCAACTGTTAAAATTTCCGTTGAAA
>JAULJZ010138196.1:0-10044 GCA_032270985.1 Heliamphora pulchella | reverse complement strand
TGTTTTTTTTTTTATCTGTTTCTTGTTTGTAAGAACATTAAAATGAAATTTCCAAAATACCACCCAATGGGTTGTGGGGGCGTTTGCCTAGGTTTTTTGGGTTAGATTTTAGCCTTTTTACTATTAATTTTAACAAATTAAATAAGTTACAATGATTTTTAAGTATGTACAACTTTTACTACAAGTTTTGATTATTTATTTTTTATTTTAGTTACAAATTAACATATTTATTAAACATTCACAACTTATATTATAAATTATAATTTATAAATTATTAATTTCAAAAATACGAAACATCCACAATATACCACCATTGACGTACTCACAAGTATGATGAACTCATATGAGCGAGCTAACAATACTTAAAAATAAGCATTATGTAGGCTACTATAGAGTTATGAATACGCAGTAATTTAGTATGCTAGCTGTAGCAGAATTATTCTAACTTTATTCGTTATAAAATCCATAATCACCACCTTTACCTTAATTCTATTTGCCGAGACGAACCAAAATGTTCTGGGTAAAACATGTCTTTTTTCTTGTGTTTATTGCAAAAACTAACAACCGACGCTGATTGCAGACACCAATTATTAACACATACTAAGACTAAAAAAGAGAAGAATGAATGGCAACAAAAAATCTGGTTTGACTGTCTGAGAGATGGTGAGAGATTGAATCGGCTAATTACTTGGTTCTTCTAGAGTTTCATATGACAAATTCACGTAGTATTTTTATTTAATATGGTAATGATAAATTTTACACTAAAAATATAATGATTTACTTTTGTTGGGTAATTAAGAGACAAAAAGTAGCACATATTGTATAAATTACGATTATTTATTTATCAAAAATATTACGTGACATTACCTACTCCAAGAGTAGTTTATAATTTTCCCTGATTCTCTTGCCAATTGTGGACTTCTTATTATCTGTGTTATGGACCCTTGGTGTTCGTTCTCATTTGGACCACTCACGTAAAGGCCTTTGAATCATTTAATGATTGAGACTCTCTCTTTCTTTCCATTCATTTATTAGACCTTGCAAATTATTAAATATTTTTAAAGTATTATATAGTATTATTTAGGTAATATTTTTAAAAAATAAAAATTTAAAATACACATTAAGTGTATTAATATTATTTTATATAAAATATTTTTTATTTTATAATTAAATAAAAATAACACGTAAACATTTCATACTCCATGCTACTTCCATACTACCAAATAATTGCTCTTAGATCTTTGGGACTCATAACTCGTCGGTGCCAACCCCCTCCAGCCTCAACAACTCACTGTCCTCAAACAAATTAGGCGCGCATTGGACGGCAATTATTATTATTATAGCATTGACCCGTGCAATGCACAAAAATAAAACTAAATTAAATCATATTAATAATTTTATATGACATTTTATAACAATAATTGAAATATTTTGATAAAATATGTACCCTCTATTAACAATGTTTTAGATATCATAAAAACGGAATATTAATACTTGAATAAATTATTAATGACTATATATAATATATGTTAAACAACTAATTTCTATGATAAAAGGGACTTATTGCTAAACGTGTAATTTTAAAATTATTAAAAATTGATAATTTTATATCTATTATGAATTCTGTTACGACTTAATTTTTTTAAGTTTTTAAATTTTTATTCTTTATCTCTTGTAATTCCAACCGAACAAATTGATTTGTCGAAAATTGTGGGCCTCACTTGCCACCACAGCGTCCTCTTCCCCAAGGTTTAATTGGTAAACAAAATAAGAGTAGCAAACGCAAACATTTCTCATTTTCTCTCTCTCTGTCTCTCTCACTCTCTGCCCCTTTGAATAACTTACTTATTTGTTTATTTGTTTATTAGTAAATAAGTTAAAACATAAATAAATAATTTTATTTGGCTCAATTAATTTTTTTGCTTATTTGTTTTGTTAAGGAGAACACTTGTTTATTTGCTTATTTGCTTATTTTAGCTTATTTGGCTTATTTTTAGCTTATTAACTTATTTGTTTATTGACTTAAATATTATTTATTTGGTAAACCAAATGAAATTGCTTATTTGACTGGTTATAAGTCAAATAAGCCAATAAACCATTTACCCAAATAGAGCCTATGTTTCTCTATTAGCCTATAATATTTGGAGTCTCTGAAATAGATTAAGTGTACTTGACAAACTAGCTTTTTGACTTGAGTTTAAGATGGGCATGATCAATTGCTCTCGGAAAGATCAACAAAAGAGCAAAATAAGTAATACTTTCACAATCATATAAAAAAAGAAAAATGTTAATCATCGCTCATTGGACGGTGATTAAGGAGTATATAATGTATAGATATCTGTAGAAAATGTATTGATATTTATAAAAGTAGTAGGCCCCATACCAAAAAGTATATTGATATTAGAAAATTTTTATCTCTATTAAGCTATTAACCACCGTCCATTGAGCGGTAGTTAGCACTACCCATAAAAAAAATAAGCTTTTTCATTCCACTATTATATCTTGGTGAGATAGTCAACATGCCAAGTTAAAAATGTTCCACTAAATCTTGAAGGAAAAAAAAAACTCTTTATAAAGAGTAATTTTATCATTCAACTATTACATTATACATCAATAAGAAAAACTTAAGCATTTAATTATTGTGTTTCCATGATGTAATTGCATTCTCAAACACCAAATAGGTTGAATAGACTGAGAGAGAAAAAGCTAGCAAATATTCAACACAAATAGCGAATAAAAAAAAGGAAGACATCCTTTAGGATTTATAATTATGCTATTTATAATAATTTTGATGACTCACATAGAGCTTGTAGATATCTATTATCTCTTCTTCTTGGAGAAGATTGCAGGCTATGAGGGATTGATTGAGATTTCTCTCTAACAAACAAACTTATAAAGATATGAGTTTTAATATATTACTTTAAGAGACAAATGATAAATTTTAAAAGAGTTATAGATCATATGATAAGATTATATCGAAGTTTAAAAAACAAACATCTAGATAGTAATCTAAACTAATTAAGTTTAAGATTATATTGGTGTTAAAATTAGAATTTATGAAGATAAAGAGTTTTAATAGGTAAGTTTAGAAGATAAATGACAAAATTTTAAATGAGTTATATCGGGAAAAGATTATATCAATGTTTAAAAGATAAATATCAGGAATATAATCTAACTAATTATGGTTAAGATTACACAAATCTCAAAATTAAAATTTTAAAATTTCAATATTATAATTTTGACCGATCAAAGTGTGACACATAATAATAAACATATTAAAAAATTCTTAGTTCTTAAAAAATTCTAGTGAGACTTTGAAGTCACAACGTTTTATTTTATATAATAGTATTATTTCCTTTACAATTAATTAGTAGAAAGGAATAAGAGAAAGAGAAGGAATGTAACTCAAATCCATACATTTTCCATGGCTTTGAAAATTTGTTGGACTTTAAAATAAATTTTAAATAATTTTATAAGTCATCAAAGTTTTTAAGTGTTCTTTGAAAACTTGAAAATTTTAAATAATTTTACAAGTCATAAAAACTTTAAAATATTTCTCAGAAACAAGTCGAACTTTAAAATGCTTCCTTTCAAGACCCAAAGAACTGATCGAATTGGTTTGAGATGAGAGTTCACAATGATAATTTAATACATGCATTTCATAAATCTCGTAGAGAAGATATCTTGTAAAAATTTGATTTGATTGGACATCATACATAAATAAATTATATTTTATTTTATAAAATAATTAATTTAAACTCAAACAATCTATTTTAAATTAAAATTATTTATTTTAAAAAATAAAATATGATTTTTTTATATATATACATTTATCAATTTAATCACATTAAGTTTTTTATATATATATGCATTTATAAATTAAGTCCATGCAAAGCTGGCAAAATGAGACTTGGGGGGTGAGTCTCGACAAAACTTAATTCTAATGGGTGTTTAACAAAATTACTGTTAGTAGTTTCTATCTTTTTACTTTTAATTTTAATTATAAGTTACAAGTTTTTTTAATTATCTACAACTTTTGTTATAATTTATAATTATTTTTTATTATTTTAATTATAATTTATAATATTTGTCAAGTATTTATAATTTATACTACAAATTACAATTTATAAACTACTAATTTTATTAATACAAGCACCACCAATATAGAACTGTTGATACTAATCCCCCATAGTCCACGTTTTCTCACCTCATTCAAAGTTTACAACTTTTTGAGAGAGAGAGAATGTAATCAATTTTCGCTCTCTCTAATTTTTTTTGAATAATATTATTTTCTTGTCATCACACTTCAATGGATTTTATGATTAGCAAGTAGAGGGCATAAAGTGTTTGCCATGTTAAAATTTATAGTTTATAAATTATAAATTATAATAAAAATTGTAAGTGTTCAGTAAAAATTATAACTTGTAATTAAAATAAAAAAATAATTATAATTTATTACAAAAATTATAAATATTTAAAAAAAATTGTGTCTTATAACTAAAATTAATAACAAAAAATTAAAATTTACTAACAGTAATTTTGTCAACCACTCCAAAATACCAAGCAATGGAGTTTAGATTAGTTGTGATTGGATTTAAATCACTCTTAGTTCAAATTTGAGGAGATTAAGAGATGTGATTGATTTAGCAATTTGATGGGCCCATAAGTCAATTGTTTGTTTGACTAAGTAGATTAAGATTATTAACACTAATAGATTAATGAGTCAAATGGATATAAGATTACTAGTGCCATGGGAATGCGGTATTAGATTTCAGTATCATGAGATTAAGATTCTGTTTGGATAAATGACTTATTTGCTTATTGTGAAATAAGTAAAAATAGAAATAAGTAAGTTCGTTTGGCTACTTTGGTTTTTAAGTAACTTATTTGCTTATTTGTTTATTTGTCTTATTTTTATTTATTTTCTTAAATAAGTAATAATATTTGACTTAAATCTTATTTAAAAGTTGCTTATTTAACTTATTGGTTTATTTGCTTATTAGCTTAAATCTTATTTATTTGACAAATTAAACAAAATTACTTAATTGACTGTTTGTAAGCCAAATAAACCAATAAACAAGTTACCCAAATGAGGCCTAAGATTTAAGTTACATTTATATTCTTTTTACGTGTAAAGTAGTTCCATATTTTGAAAGATAAATATGCACGTTGAAAAAATAATTTTATTATTAATTTATTAATTTTGTGCAAAAACAAACAAAATATTATATACTTCACTATTTAAAATAAACAAAATACTATCAGATTTATTTGTCCCTATTAGTCTCATCTCATTACCAATTTCAAGAATAATCATATCTTATTATCAATCTCACTAATTCTATACCAGTAATCAAAATGGTCTTAGCCCATGTTTGGACTTTCTAAAAATTGAGCTTTTATGTAAAAGAAAAACTCAAATTTTAAATTATATTTTTTGGTATATCTAAAACGTCTACTAACTTTTTTCAATTATTTTTTCAAAAAATTTAAAGAAGCCAAAAAACATTCCAAACACTTTACTTTTTTTGAATAAAATTATTATAATAGCCTCAATAAAACATCAACTTAACTCTCAACAGTCAAACATAAAAAAATGAAATATTATCTCAAACACTATAATTTAAAAGTAAAAAAATAAAAGTCTACTAAACATTTTAACAAAAAACTAAAAAGAAAAAAAAACTATATTAAAATCTTATCCCAGATCATTCAACTTTTTTTTCTTCCTTTTCTAAACAAACAAAACCTCTTAGATGCCAATTTTTTAAACACCCTAAAATGGTTTAGATTGAGTGAAATTAACTAAAATTAAGTATCATCATTTTATTCGTTAACTTGTTACTCAGTTTAAACTAGCACAATTCGTTGAACTAAAGCTCGGGCTATGCTCGATACTCGGGCGGGCTCATATAAGATTTAGTTCGAGCTTTAGTATACTTGTTGGAGACTAATTTGCCCAACAACTTGGCTCGAAAAGACCTGTCATTAGTCCGTCTACTGTCAGTGCTACAAAAAATTTTGATCCTATGATTCGTTCCAGACTTCCAATGCCTTCTTCCATCCACAAGATTCAGACTCTTGCAGATATTGGATAAATTTTATTTTATGCAGTAATAACAAACTCAACGAGGTCTATAAAATAATCGAATCCAATCAAAAAAATATAAGATTCCATTAATCCACTATTAGCCCAGCTTGACAAATCCCATAAAATAGAGCTTGACGTTAAGCATTTAAGTTTAAGACCTAGACACTAATTATGCAGCAGACCAGACCCGCTCGGATGACCACTAGCCGAAATGGATGTTAAATGGTTTTTGGAGTGTTTCCAAGAATATCCATTTTTGTCCGTTAAACGAGGAACTGATTCCTCTTACTTATTAGGCGTAATTCAATGGACACGGTGTGCATTTCAGCTTCCTCTTATTTCTTAAATCTGAATGTGATCCAGGGCTGCGTGGCGAAATCTTCTCTGCAAATTCTAATGAAACAGGTCGACCGAATCGCATAAAATGGTAAGCGCTCGCCTCCATTACATTCGACAGCATTCACTATTCAGAGGGGGCAATTGACCCACCACCCGTTTGAAGAAATGCTGCAAAAAAACGAAGGAAACAAGGGCCGCAATCTTAGAATTTAGATTCAATAATGGCACTGCCAATGCCGGCCAGTTGATTAAACAAAACACGTCACATGTGGGGGTTCTATTCGATAAGCCGAAGACTGTGTGATAACCCAGCCATTCTCATCAAAGACACACATTTCAGAAGTCCAAAATAGAAGACGGTAGGGCCGGTAGGCAATTATTTTTGGCATGCTTTGTATGATATTATGTGACGCTCATACAATTATAATTTTATTTACATTTATTTAAATTGGGTTAGAGTAATAAATTCTTTATTAATCTTATATGCATAGGGCTTACTAATTATATGATGGCTATGATTTATAAGGTTCGCTTATAAATAAGAATTTCAAAGATGGTAGTACAAATGTAGATAGTGAATCAAATGTATAAAGATGTAGTGAGAGATAGTAAAATATCAAGGTGACCCTTGAGCAGATAAATATAGTTAGTTTCAAATCTCAGGTTTTGGGTGTCATTTAAAAGAATATTTTGGGTCTTATGTTTGTATATTTTACAAAATATACTGCATTATCTCTCTTCTCTCTTGATGGAGCAAGATTCCTTTGAACAGTCTTCTGATCCTTGAGGTTAACTTGAGATGTCAATCAAACAGTTAGAAAGGGGCGCCATGTATTTTCGATGAGGACACCTTCGACGGTCAAGTTAAATTTTTCAGTAGAGTAGGGAGTAAATAAAGCTTGAAAGAGAGAGAGAGAGAGAGAAAATTCCATTATAATATACCTGAATCTGCTACAGCTGGACTTTTGTACTGTACTTTTAGGTACGTGGAGTGGTTCTCCTGTACAAAACGGTTAGAACCGTACTTACATTGGCAAATTTCCATAATCTCAGATAATCGAGTTATGCACCACATTGACTATGATTTTATACGCTGATCGGGATGGATTCTTAGAATAAAGGAAGGATGATTATGTCTGTTCTATTTCCTGCTCTTTTGCGAGATTGACCAGTGCATATCGCTGAAGAGCAAAACTCATCAGACCTACTTCCATTCTCCCTTAGTTAGGTAAAATGGCTGAAATATTGTTTTTACTCATCAGTGTCCCATATTCTTGACCAGTATGCAACAAAGTGGATGGTGATCAAGGATATATTTTGGTAGACATGTGGTCATCCTCGAAATGCCATCGTCGAAGTATCCAGCGTGTTTGGGAATTATTAGGGCACTTGTATTGGTTAGAAGGTGGATGTCTAATCTTTTTGGATTTGACAGTTGGGGAGAGACAACTGTCAATACGTCCCTTAGGCTACCCTCACAATGCGGTATATTCTACAAAATATATTGCATTATCTCTATTGTCTGTAAACTTTGAAAACTTTCAAAAAATTATTCATTAATTACGTAGAATTGTGCGGTATTTTTTATATAATCAGTATTATGAAACAATGACGTAGCAAGCAATAATTCAGATGAAATAATATTAACTCAATTTATTGAATATGTGAGCAATAAATAATAACGTCACATGATACTCTATATATCCTTGATAATTTTCAATGGAGGAGTGGGTACGTACGCAGAATGACAAAAATAAATTCATGCAACTAACCTTCATCGATTATAGTGATTCATGCCACTTTATATTTGTATACATATAACAAATTTAAAAGATAAAATCACTCAAAAATTAATTATAAAAAAATAAAATCACAAAAAATAGCACTTATTATTACCTGTCGTTATAATAATTTAAAAGTATCACTTAACAATTAACTTTCTTACACTTTTAGTTAGGAACATACTAATTACCTTTACAACCTAGCTCTCAAATTCCTCAACCTCTTCTTTCTTTTTTTTTTTTTTTATGATTTTGCTTTCAACAAATCTAACGGTTGACGATTGGCTTCAACTTAAAATCTTAGACATAGAAGAAATATTTACAATATAAATTTTTAACTAGTTCTTTACAGAAATAAAATTCGTTGTTGGTTTTTATGTAGACAAAGTAATAATATTGGATATTTTTTTTAAATTGACATTTTGAAAAAAGATAATATATAAACCTCTATAGAAAGTCCAAAAAAAATTAGAATCCTAAAAATTAGTCTACAAACTAGGGTATAAAGCGATTGCTTTATGAGCCTTAACCCAAAACCGAGTAGAAACTGACCTTACATGTCTAAAATGATTTTACTTTAATTGATACATGAAGCACCTTCTTTACGTAGATTTCGGAAAGGGTCGCACGTGGATTATACGTAAAGGAGAACAGGAGCTCACACGATCCAGATCTTGGGAAGTTTGGAAGTTACACAAGCTTTGGTAGCAAGCGTGGTAGGTGACTTTGGCTTTTGCTTCACATTGCGATATAGAGGTTATTTCTTTTAACTGAATTTGTGGTAAATTTTCATATTTAAAGCCGAAAATAAAAAATAACAAAATAAAGGTTTTTAAAATTATTTTATTTTATGAACAGAATGCATACGATACATTTTATTGGGATTTAATCACCAACAAGTGGTACTAGAGCTGACGATTGAAAATTCGAAACTGTGGTAAGTGATCGGAGCAAGGCATAATTTTTGATTTTGTATTATATAAATTAAAAAATATATATTTTCTCTCTCGTTCGTATATATAGGCTGGTGTGAATCGAACCACATAAATCTTCAGTGTTAATTATTTTTTCCATTTTTGTGCATGGTACATAAATTCTTGTATAATTTTTTTTTTAATATGTGCATGATTGTTTTTCTGTTTGCGTTAAGGAATTAGTGATTTAATTCCAAGACACTTCAAAACTAATAACAATGGGAAGAGAGCTGCAAATGGGTTCCTCCCAACAGGCCCACCAAAAGGCCCACTAATTTCTTTTCATATGTATATTTAGGCTCATCTAGTTCAACAAGTAGTCTAACTTGGGTATTGGAAAATTGCTTCTCATGTCAATACTCACATACATCAGGATCCGTTCATTCGAAAGGTCGAGTAGTCTAACTTGGGTATTGGAAAATTGATCCCTATCCCTTGATTTAGTTATTCTGGCCTTACTTTGATATGGTCTAAATCAAGGTCCTATTGGAAACCTTGAGGGACCTTCCACGTACAGGTAATATTAACAACTAGCCCATGGAGGTCATTAAGCAAGAAGGCCCAAATCGATTCTCTTGTTGGGCCGGGCAATCGGTTAGGCGGAGCTTCTACAATTATATATTAATATTTATAGAAAATTAGTGAGCAGTCTAATTTATAAACTATTTATTATTTTTTATTCAGCATAAGATTTTTTAACGAGTAACATTCATTCTCATAAAAGTTTTAATGTGTAAGCTCTTTTTGAGACAAAAATACCATATAACAGATAAATTTATCTGTGCCTTTTCAAAATATGTATAAAGAATATAAATAAATTTATCTGTTTTTTATTGAAAGTGCACGTAAAGAACACAAA
>JAULJZ010138185.1:0-10687 GCA_032270985.1 Heliamphora pulchella | reverse complement strand
TGTATATGTTTTCGCTGGGTAAAAAATACATTAAATGTGATTTTCATGTTTAAACCTTAGTTTTTGGGTAAAAAGTGAGTTTTACGCCTTTTTTGATTTTATACATGATACTAATGTGTTGGTATCCGTGGTTTTTAAAAGAAAGTTTAAAAACGAGGTATTTTGTGATAATTGTGAAAATACATATTTTGAAGGTTAGGAGCTAACCCTCGGGGTTGAGTCTCAACTTTTTAACGTTTTATTGAAAATGGTTGTTGATCTCCATGGTTGATGGATTAGATCATTTTATGCATGTTGATGTATAATTGTTCTACTGATTTTTGTAGTTAAGCTACGATGGTTTTTTTTAAATGATTTCTATAGATGTACCATAACAGTGGGTGTGTTGAGTTGGGCTTCTATTACTTATCGGTGGAAGTCCAAAAACGTGCGCAGTATAGGTGCTTTGTACCTTTAGGTTAATCCCCGTAAATTAAGTAGTGAGTCCTCTGTACCCTCGAGTTTTGGGCCAATAAATTGAGCAGTTACGTTGTTGTGACTCCGTATAGAACTTGTCATTACCTAGCAGGCCTTCAGTGGTTCAGGACTAGGGTAATAGGCAAAAGCCTATAGTTATTACCTTTGTCTGTATGGCAGAGTAGATACATAAGATATTATTTTATCTCTTCCTCCTCGGATGTGTGGCTTGAGTGGAGAATACTGTTTTATTACTACTTTCTCTTAACTGTGGTATGATATCTGTGCGAAAATGTGCATAGTTTTAAGGGTGAAAAATTTGTGATTTTTTAAGAAAAAACCTTTTTGGCTCCTGTGATTGAGTCTTTATACTTGTAATTGCATAACCTGTTTAACAGCTTTATAGTTTGTTCCTATTGGGTTTCGACTCACGGTATGAGATTTTGTTGTAAAATCATTTTCAGATGAACATGAGGAGTTGACCTAGATGCCCGCAGTGGCAGAAGACTTGCTGCAGTTTTTCCTATTTTTTAGACATGTAGTCTTACATGCGATACCTATTTCAGAAGACGAGTTTTGTACGCCTTGAGGCGATATACTTATGCATGTATAGAACTGTATGTTTACTGTTTGTGAGATATGGACCATGGGTTCTTGTATTCAAATGTTGTACTTATTTTCATAAATGGTATTTCGGTGGGGTTTTACGTAACTTTAGTGTTTGGGGCGTGACATACACATACTAATTATCTGAACATATAATTATATTTACATTAGAGAAACAGAGGCCTGATTTAATCCAAGCTTATGCTAGTCGAGTTCAATGCTAATCAAACTTGTGTAAATTTATAGTTTTCAGAACTTTTCGAGAAATCAAATTACTGTGAATAAAATTTAGTAGCATAATAGACTAGAAATTTATCTTAATTTAAATAGAATTTATGTAAAAATTCATAACAGTTTTTCATGTAAAGATTCGCGTGCCTCTTGTGTTTGGTTAATTTTGACTGTGTGTTTGTTTTTTGATATATCAATTTGTACCAATCAAATCATAAAAAAGAAATTTTCATTTATCATCTTTATAAAGACACTTAATCAAAATAGAAGATCTCACCCAAAAAAATTATACTACTCCTCATTTTTTTTTATATAATAATAGTCTAGATAGTGAGACCATTAAGTTGGCATTTTAATTCTTTCTCGTCTTTTGTGCAAACCTTTTCGTATTTGTTTTTTTGTTATTATTATTATTTATCGGAATCACATGAAAGTGAGCTTTGTTTTACAACAGTAATCTTTTATTCCAAGAAAAGAATCGAAAAAATAAAAAAAAATGTTATATTTTATATATTTATATTATATATAATTTTTATATGACTTCATTCGTATTGTACCTTTCGACACTTTCACTGGAAAAACAGAATAAAAAGTAAAAATAATATTATACTTATTATTTTCTTTCACGAAGACATTTTATAAGTTGGATTTTTTATTTTTTTTAACGTCTAAAAGGTCAAAAAAATTTGTTTGACAATATAAAGTGTCTTTTAACTTTTTTATTTTTTTATATAAATTTTTTTTTATATTTTTAAAAATATCATAATTTTTATTATTTACACCGATTTTTATAAAAATTATATTTTTAAAATTTACTCCTCGAAATCTATAAAATAAAATTAATATTGAATATAAAATTATCTAAAAATAAATTTTTAAAAATATAACAATTTTATGCTAAGTTTTTTTTTTATCTTTTGATAAGTCAAATTTTTTAGTTTATTATCTTTTGACTTAAAGTTACCCTTACGATTTACCAAATAAACTTTTTACTGATTTAATTTAAAATAACTTTAAGCAAAAAGTATAAATTAAAATTAAGATGCCAAACAAGCCCTTAATGTTACACACAGCATTTTGCTCGAAGTTATTTTGTTTGTCACTTCATCATTAATTTGGTTCACCCACATCTGTCAAGTGAATAAGTGAGTTTTGAAGTTGGTGAAGTGTGCTACTTCAAGTATTACAAATTAAATATGCATACAAAATAAGATAATACATAGTAATATTTGATGGAATATTTGTCTTATTCAAAAAAATATATAGTCCTATAATTCGAAAAAAAGATGATTTGATAGAACATTTATCTTATTCATCAAATGCAATGCTTCAATTTTATTAACTCAACAGTTAAAATTTATCCTCTCTCTCCTTTTACTTTTTCTTCTGCCATCTACTCTCCTATTTTTATCATATTGCGAAGTAACTTGATGAGATATTTGTTGTATATGCCATTTCTTCTCTTCTCCTACTCACTAACAAGCTCTTTTCTCTCTATTTAATGAAAATTTATTTATTTTTCCTCTTTTCATTTTAAACTCAATCTTTTTCTCTTTCATTTTATTTTAAATTCAACTTTTTATATCTTTCATCAAAAATATTTTTTAAATTGAGGACATGGTTAAAAGAAATTAGATTAAGGTGGTATGGATACTACGACGCAGACTAATTGATGTAGTCGTAAAAAAAAGTGACAAAATAATGGATAATTAAAACACTAGGAAAAATGGATAAATTGAACATGGAATGACGTATTAAAAAAAATATGAATTTATTAAAACTAATAAAATATATGACCATTAACAGTGCAAAATAACGTAAAAAAATTCATGTAGGCAATTTCAATTAATTGAGACAAAACCTTAATTTTGTTAAATTTAGTTTGATTTGGCATATATATGCATACGTACTGTCGAAAAAATATAGTTAGTTTTGTATGTTATATTAGTTTTACATATATTTTATTTTTATTTTTTTGAATTAAGATTGAGCCTAATAAAAAAATTATTAGTGATGTTAAGAGTTTAGGTTTGAGACCGTTGAAGTTTTTTTTTTTATGTTGTTATTCTTAATAATTTTAAAAATTATTTACTAATTAAAATTAATTTTATATAGTTTGAATGTGCTCTTTAAGTATAAATAATTTCTAGTAATTGGTAAAGGGTGAATTGCTCATTTGAAGGTGATTACAGTTGCATTCAAGTGCACAGGTAGCTAGGGTCTCATTTAAAGAGCTTTGGTGCAGGTAAAAGGAAGTTCCATTTCTATGAGCTACTTGAGGAACACTGCAACCCTAGCGAGCTCCTGCACAAAAATTAAAGTAGTTGCTCTAATTGATCATTGTTTCCCCAAATTTAATACATTCAACAACTTGGCTATTGTTTAATAATTTAGTGATTTTGAATACAGACAAAATTTGTATTTTATGTTCCTTTGTATTTTTCGTGTTTGAATTGGGCACTCAATTCTTTATATGAGAAATATGTTAGAAAAATTAAGCATATTTTTTGTGCAACTGTGATAAAAAAAATAACACATAAATTGGACTAGTATTTAATGACGAAAGTAAATCTAGACTAGTATCTGACACTATTTCTTTAAAATAAACTTATTTCCGTTATGGTGTTTACAGTGTAACAAACGTCTATATCTCAAGACACACTTGTTATGGTGTTTACAGTGTAACAAACGTCTATATCTCAAGACACACTTATTTGAATCTCACAGAAGAAACACTACAATCGGTGGGCTAAATCTGAAGCAAACGATGCTTTGTACTCTTTTACACGAATTCCATGTATGCAATAAATTTTATGTAAACTCCATAAAAACTAAATGGAAATACAATAAATATTGAAGAACTCATGACTATTTAAAATAGTCACGAAAGAAAAAAAACATGTCTACTCGTAGGGAATAATTGTCACTAAAAACACACACCCCTACAATATTAACTCTTCAATCAAATTTTTGTTCACTGTAAAAATAATTTTAAATTATTTTTCTCAACAGGATAATATTTTCGTAGATTCAGTGTCACTAAAATAGTTATTATGACTTTTTTGTCTTTTTATTTTATTTTTTGTTTCATTGTTTTTACTGTTTTGACTTTTACTTTTTACTTCATACATGTTTTTGGTTCTATTTTTTTACTTAGATTAGTTAGGGTTAAATTTTAATATCAACTTTTTATTTTACAATTTTATTACTGACCTTATTTACTTATATTTTTTTTGTCTCTATGATTTTCTATTTTTACCTTTGTCTTTATTTTCTGGGTCTCATTTGATTTGATTTTCTATTTTTTGTCTTATTTAATTTTTTATCTCTTGATTTTATTTTTGATCTTATTCGATAATATTTTAATTGTGTTTGCACAGTATTCAGAATTAGATATTTCACTACCAAGTGATATAAAAATACAAAATTGTTCTTCGTACTTAATCTTTTTCTTTTCATTTCACAAACAAACAAATATAGAAGTGAACTAAGAAAGGAATAAACGATACCATAGATAGTCAATTCTAGAACTATTTGTAATGACAAACTCAATCCTTCCTAATCCTATCCTCTATTACAAATATAACCATAGTGGTTTCATTCAACAAATATTTCTAGTGTAAAATAATATTTAGACACATTTGTTAGTTATGATGAGTAAATTAATAATTAAGTAATTTGCGTATCAATTTTTTTTATTTATTCGGAACACCATGTTAACTAGCTCCATATGACAATTTGAAAATATCGAACAATTTCTTCTTAATCACATCAATTGCATAATATTCATAATCAAACATGGGTGATGTTTGTCAAAAAATCATAATTATAAATTCTTCTTGTTTTTAGTATTTTTTAAAAATTTTAGTTAAAATGTTTATACTTTTTAGATTATTTTGTATCGTGTAACTATAAAAAATATATAAATAAATAAAGTTTAATAAAGAAAAAAAATTAAGCCAAAATAAAACTTATTTTGTCTTTAGTAAAATAAATTATATCTGTTTTAAAAATTTTACTTTTTGCATTCATCATGATGAAATAAAATAAAACAGCAAACAATTAGGCTCAAATATGATAATAATTTATTTGTGACAGAAATATATACTCCCAAACAACCTCAGGATTCCTTTTGTTCTTTTTTTTGCCCCAAAATATATAATTTTTAGAAATAACAGAAAGTACTAAATGGTACCAAATATAACATTTTCCCATTTTCTAAATAAATAGAGATTTTTTCATTTCTTGTATATGATATTTTGGTAGATCATTTTAATGATATGAACCCTTCAAATTATAAACTATACCGAGAATATGAAACATAAAAGAAATTAAGGTGATCGGGCACAGATAATGATATGATTGGAAGACATTTGCTCTAAAATAATAGACGATAACTATGATTTTGAAAATAAACTTTATGGTTCTTTTAGAATTTATCATCTAATCATCTAGTTATTTAAATTTTATCAATTTAATTTTTGTATGAATGATGTTCTCAGTAAAATTTAACAATATAAACAATTCAATTTATTAAGATAATCTCACCGACTCACCGTAGAAATTAAGAAATTGAAGTAGTAGAAACTAAAGAATTGAAATAGAGAGGACTCCATTTTAGTTCCATATCTGTGTAAAAAAATTATAAGATTCATGGAAGAAAGAAAATGCTAAAGAAAGTTCATAAGATTTTCATTTTGAATATTAGATAAAAAAAAAATATACTCATATCTGTGTAGAAAATATATTAATATCTATAAAAGTAGTAGATCTCATTTCAAAATGTAATATTGTTGAAACTTTTTGTTCAGGTAACTATTATTCAAAATCCGTTGAAAGAAATCTTACACTTGCTTTTGAGTTTCTTTTTGAGTCTTTTTTGTTTTTTTGTTCTTAAATGTTTACCTATTTTTGAATCAATATATAAAGAAGCATTACATCCAGGCTACGCATGCCCTATTTTCTTTTCCTCCATTAATCCTTTCTTCAATTCATCATCCAAACACAAAACACATATCATAAAATCCATGCATGCGAGTTTGGTGCAACTTAATGAACTTTAACATATATGACATTTTTTAGCTTTAACATATTGTAGTATTGTTTATTTGCTTATTTTATTTGGCTTATTTTTGTTTTTAACGAATCTTTTTATCGTTTGGTCAAACTATTATACTCTTTAACTCTTCTCATCGAAACGAATCGAAAAAAATGATCAAAATATAAAAAAATAAAAAAAAAACAAAGATAAGCCAAAATAGGCAAATAAATCAAATTTTATGCTGTTTATTTTCGTGTTTAATAAACTTTTTTATGATCAAAGTTTTTAACTTTTTCGATTCATCTCGCTTAGAGGTTCGAAAAACTAAAAAAAATATCGACAAAAGATGGAAAAAAATTCAAAAAAAATAAAAAATAACAAAATTTAGCCCAAAACTGGCCAATTGACTCGAATAAGTTTCTAATTTCAATATGATGAATTTTAAAATAAATATGATATTCATCATTCAATGAATGATGGATAATAGAAATATAATGTATAGAAATTTATACAAATTGTATAAATATCTATGAAAATAATAGCTCGTATAATATTAAATTAATTTTGTCCTTATTAACATATTAATCATCGCTCATAAATAGTAGTTTATTAGCATGGCCCAATAAATGAATATATCTCAAATATTAATTACAAGTTAAAGTGAGTTTTGTAAAAAGAAATGTCAACCCTATTTTAATTAGAACACAAAAATTTTAATAATTCCTCCATTTAACAATTTGGTGATAGAACAGAGATATACTTCAGCACTCAGAACTACTATGAATATAAAAAGTTGTGGATAATTTGACCAGTACGTAAAAATGTCAATCTAATTCTATAAAATACATTATGTTAAGTCTTGAAATTGTGTTTAATAAATTATCTTGTAGTATTTTTGTCGACAACATCATAGGAGGTGGCACGGAGAAAAAAAGAATGTAAAATGGGACCAAAAATGACAAGAAGTGCAAAAAGGGAATTTCAAGGCAAAACCATTCGGACGAAATTTTCAGCATCTGGATGGAGGTAGTCTAGTAAAAAAACTGTCTGGACGAACAAACCTAGCATTCGGACGAAACATCACTCGGGAGAAAACCGTCCGGATGGAATTGTTCTTCGTTTGGACGAGGAAGACACTGGACGAAAAGCGTTCGAACGGAATTAGTTTCTTTCAGACGAAATCAGGATGCAGAGTCCAGTTACAACACTGCAATCTTGGGGCGTGAATCACTCTTATATATAGTTGGCATGGGGCAACTAAACCAGTCATTTTGAAATCAAGGGAGATAGCCGAGGAGATCAACTAGAAGCCGTTATGGAAGGCTCGAAAAGTGACGAGAAGATGAGGACGGAGGCCCGGGATTCCATCCTTCTTCAACTTCTCATAGATTCGAGCTGCAACATTAGCGGCTAAGCTTTTTTCGTTCTTAAGGGATGATGAATTCATAGTTCGGTATTTTAGGATTAGTTCAGACTCTTTGTTTCGTTTTTATTTCGGATTCAATTCGATGTATGATTTTGAGACGTTGACTTCTGATCAACGAGTTTTTAATTTAATTTTTATTTTATTTTTTGTGATTATAAAAACAAGATCATGTAACTGTTACTTTGTTTACCGATATTCGAACGTGAGATATTTTATACTTCGATAAGACGAGTCGTGCTTCGAACGAACCGTGCCAGAATCTTAGATAGAATATGCCAAGTTCGGATTCGGGTTTATTCTCTTGAAAATTCTTATCGGTCTTGTAGTCATAATAGGATTGGGTTGAATCGTTTAAAGATGAACTAGAGTTTGATGAAACTAATCTACTGACTAGGAAGGATTCAAATCCTTAAGAATTTTTCTCCTACTTTAACTCTTATTTTAGATTCGATAGTTGTTTAGTTTAATTAAAATTAGTTTACAAATTAAACTCTTTTTCTAAAAAGAAAATCGAAGATAAGATATTTTAATAAATAAATCATAATCGCATTAAATTCATGAGAACGATATCCAGACTTTAGCCACTATCCTACGGGTTAGTCGTTAAAATAAGGATTTAAATAACAATTTTTTATACGGTACGACACGAACCAATTTTTAGTGTCGTTGCTAGGGATTTGATTTATGGCTACGATTTATTTGTTAAATATTTTTGTTTGGGTTTTCTTTTTCTTCTTAAATACTGTCGTGAACTGCATCTCTTCCTTTTTTAGGTTCTTGAATATTAATCCAACAAAGGCAATATTTTGGGACAAACAGGTGCAAAGACAAACAAAAGGTTTATCGTTGTTTACGCATTATGTTTTACGTTTTGCTATCATTTTTAATACAAGAAAATTAGATTTAAAGGGCTTGTAGCCCACTCCCCAGTATTTTATTGCTTGTTGTGCATGCTTAGCCGCCGATCCAAACATCCATTTTTAGCTCCCTTTAACCCTAAAATTGAATGCACTTTTAGGACGGCCCTATGAAATTCACTCACTTCACATCACACACCTACTACCATGGCAGACCAAAATTAGGAAGACCCTCAGGTTAAATCTCTGATCGAGTATTACACTCCTTCAGAGTATGTGTCATCATTCTATATCCAGCCCCCATGCAGTTCGAGCAACGCACTATGAAATAAAATTCAATATAATTCAAATGCTCCCATCTTTCTGTAGATTTGGTAATAAGAATCTATACAAGCACATAGTCGGATTCCTAGAAATTTGCTCAATAGTTAAAATCAGTAATTTTTTTGATGAGGCACTTAAAATGAAGTTGTTCCCGTTTTTCCTTAAAGATAAAGCCAAACATTGGCTTAATTCCTTATAACCGAACACCATCACAACTTGGGTTAGGCTACAATAGGAATTCTTATAAAAAAAATTTCAATAGGCAAAACCAATCAAATCAAATGCGTCATCACGAGTTTCACTCAACTCGACAGCGAAACCTTTCACATGGGAATGCCTTAAGAATCTTATTAGAGCTTGTCCTCATCATCAGGTGCCAAAATGGCAACTGGTCCAATGCTTCTATGACGGGTTGGTGCCTCAACACCTTCAGTTCGTCAACGCTTTTTGTAGTGGAATCTTACATTGAAAAACGAGAATAATGCCTAGAGCCTTTTTGAGAGCTTGAGTGATAACTCTCAACACCAAATCTTAGCTACTCGTACTGACCGGTCGATAGCCTCTTCCACCTCAAAATCTCGAGGCATATGAGATTACACAATCTCCCGACCTAGTTGCCACCTAACACAGACTCTGAGTCAACTCCTGTCTATTGGTCCAATAGCAGCATCTGATGCACCACCTCCTGCTTTCTCAGGCCCTTATGCATTGTGTGCTAGCTCAGCTCACTTTGTCACTAATTACCCATCTGCTGCACAATACCCTGAGTTTGTGCAAGAGCAAGTCAACGCAGCCCAAGGTTTCTTCCGTTCGGGTAATAATCCATTCTCCAATACCTATAACCTGGGTTGGAGAAATTATCCAAACTTCTCTTTGCAACAGCAACCCAATTAGGGTAATATGCCAACACCACCTCCGATGCTAATTTTCCCGCCAGCCTACAATCAGCCAGCCTACCCTTCTCATTGTTGGAGGCAAACTACCAAGATCATTTATTTGAATATGATTTTTTGACAAAATAATACTGAATGGGCAATCACCGAAACAGTCTCCAGATTAAAAAAAATTTATGTCGAATGTTCAAAATAAAACTCGTACTCTTAAAGTTAGATTTGAAATTATACCTTTCGAAATCTGATAGATTGATTTCGGTTACTACAACAATCATGAATGTGAATCCTTCAAGTTGAAGCCCCGATTAAGCCTTCTACTGTATTCCTGATACGAGTCACGAACGTAGAGTGGGTTACGATTCTTCGTAAATATAAACCTTCTAAACTAATCACAATAGGGAATACATGAAAACCCTAGTCTTGAAAGACGTCTTATGATTTATATTTAGAATAACCACACACACACACACACACACACACACACATATATATATATATATATATATATATATATATACATACATAGGGCTATAGTAGGGACCTGTGGAGTAAATATGATTTATGCTTCTAATATAATTATGAAAACCCGACTGCTTCTCAGGCAATTTCATAAAAACATAAATTACAATTCATACCACTAAAGAATCGTATTTACACTTCCAACCATCCTCTCAAAACCGATTATTCAAACTCCTATTATTAAATGCTTAACTCATTTTTTACGTTAAAATTTTCAATACCCGCCAATTAAATTTAATTTAATTGGTTTCTTAAAATTCCTTAAACCCTTCCGCTTAACTTATTTGTTGATCGACTAATTAAATCCACCTATATGGTTTGATCCGGTCAAAAC
>JAULJZ010138174.1:0-10688 GCA_032270985.1 Heliamphora pulchella | reverse complement strand
GGGGGGGGAGGGGGCGGCAAGCCTGAAAAATGCTCATTACGGGCTGGTCCGGGCTAGGGTTTTAGCCGGGCCAGACCGGGCCCGTAGAGTGACGGGCCCCGGGCAGGCCTCGGACTGTTTTTACACCCCTACAACATTTCTATTACCCACCTTAATACTGCTATAAGAAATTGCAATGGGCTGGCACGGGAAGGGGATGAGGTCTCTCATCTATATTTTCTATTTAATTGAGACATAAGTAAAAAAAAATATTAAGAAAATCGTAGAGGTGGGAATGGGGCATGAATATATCAAGGATTGTTCCTGAACTTTAAAGAAGTGATAATAATAAAAGATAAATAGTGTGACAAATAAAAAATAAAAGTTAGTTAAAAACTAGACACGTCATACCCTCGTAGGCTTTTTCATTTCTCTTCCTGACTCTCACTTACTTACCCTTTCTTTTTACGGGAGATGGGAAGGTGCTGTGCTGTGAAAGCACAACATCGTGGTTTGCATTCTTTTTTTTTTGTTTTCGCATATGTTTTTATGATCGAATTCGTTCATTACGTAGAATTTGTCGAGTTTTTTATTCACATAAAAAATTAGGTTAATATGATACCTATAGCTAAATGATCACATACATTGATTTATAATTAAATGAATAAAAATTATAATTTTGAGAAAAAAATTGTTAAACAAATGTTATTTAATCACATAGCTATAAGTATCTAATCATAAAAATATATTCAGAAAGTAAATAAAAAAAGTCACAACACCTTCCCATCACCCTCTTTAAGTTATTTGAAGTGATGAAGTATAAATGATTTTTCTTAATTTTAATTTACGTTGGAAGTATTTTCAGACACGGGTCATACCTAGTTCTGTACATAATAGGATAAAAACATAAAAGGACAAACAATAAAATATTATCATCCTTAACTTCTCTGGGTGGTGGCTAGTGTTGATGTAGCTAATGGTGGTGTTTGGTATTATTGAAACTAATAATATATAAATTATAAATTGTAACAGAAATTGTGAGAGTTCGGTAAAAATGGTAACTTGTAACTGAAATAGAAAAAAATAGTTATAAATTGTAATAAAAATTATAAGTATTTAAAAAAAATTATAACTTATAATTAAATTTAATAACAAAAAATTAAAAATTACTAACACTAACTTTACCAAACAGCCCAAATGTCTAAGAGCATCTTTAGAAAACTCGGCAAAGGCATTGTGATCATTATTTTATGGCATAACTCACAAAAATAGTGCTGCAGCAGCCTCATGTTGGCTTGTGATGTTAACTTTTTCCAAATTACCTCAGCAAATGCAACGAGCTACTATAGTATTGGCTTGTGGTATCATATATTATTATTGTTGCATAGTGCTTACCATTTTCTAACTTTGATTCCTAGTCTAACTTTCATGCTCACATATTACTAGTGTTGCCTTTTTGCTTAAATAATTTTAAGTTTTTAATTATTTTTATTAATTAAAATATCTTTTTAATAATATTTATTTTGCTTAAAGTCACCTTAAGCTAAATAAAATTTAAACTTTTGGGAAATATGACCGTTGAGAAAATATAATGGTATTACAAAATAAAAAATAATATTATTTTAAAGAAAGTTAGCTAAATATCATTATTTATTAAATTATAAGTTAATTTATATAAATAAATTTATAATAAACAAATGTTTTAAAAATTATATTTTAACAAAGATAGCTAATTTAGCTAATATTACTATAGTGTTAAACTAAAAATGGCTAGCTAAATTTAACTTTTAGCATTTTGGCTTGCTCAAATTTTTTTATATTCATAGTTATACCTATAAAAATTAAGAAGACTTTTAATTTCCCTTTTAAATTTTTTTGGTGCTTCTTCTAAATTATAAAAGTACCTACTATTTTTAATTTCTAAACAAAAAATTTTATGGACGATCGTAAATATTATCGTTGTTTTAAAATTAGAACTACTTGAAGTATTTCTTCAAGTCCATCTTAAATTAAAAATGAAAAAAAAAACTCAAATGAGATGAATTTTATTTTTCTGTCTTAGTCCAAGTTAGTAAATGTTTTAGATTTATCACATCAGGTTGAAATAGAGGAGTTAAAAAAGTTTGATAATTTAAGTAAAAAAACTCAAATGAGAGGGGAAAAAAAATCAGTTAGCCTATATTTGGACTAAAAAGCTGTTGGCCAAGGTACGGGCAGCATCCTGCCGTGGTTAAGGTTCAGGTTAAGGCTGAGTCACAATCGATTTGTGGTGCTTGGCACTGTACCTTTTAAAAAAATAAAATTGCATCATCACCACAACTTGTAGTTTTTGATGAGATGGTAAGCGCTTGATTTAACATTTATGTTCTTTACACGTATTTTTAATAAAAGATAAATAAATTATCTGTATTTATAATACACTTTTTGAAAAGACACAGATAAATTTATTTGTATTCTTTATACGTGCTTTCAATAAGACAGATAAATTTATTTGTGTTCTTTACATGTGCTTTCAATAAAAGATAGATAAATTTATTTGTGTTTTTTATACATGTTTTGAAAATACACAAATAAATTTATCTATTTTATGGTATTTTAGTCCCAAAAGGACCTTAAGCTTTAAAATTTTTATACGAATGGATCTTACTTGTTAAAAAATTTTATGCTAGATAAAAAATAATAAATAACATATAAATTAGACAATTTACTAATTTTTTTATTTTTTTAATCTAATTTGCAATGCATTTAAATCTTTCAATTAATTTTTTCTTATAAAAAACACTTCTATAGAAGTAAGACTTGGCATGTTCCTTTGTACATTGAAATAGATGTCCATTAAAGGAAAGTACGGTGACGTGTCTTAACCGTACGGAAGGAGCCCCAGCCTTCCTATTAGTTGTTAAGGTGGTCCCAAACCCAACCTTCCCTACGAGAGTCCGGGGACACTTTAATTGTAATTTTTTTTTGTTTTATTGTAATTGATTGTAATTGTTTATTATTTGAGATTTTCCAAGTCTATAATTTATGTAAAAAATTAAATTTATTAAAAATTAATATTTATATAATTTAAAAGATAATTGTTTTGAAATAAAATGATCAATTTATAAAATTTTAAAAATAAAGTGTATGTCAAATATGCAATGGACCTAATAACTATTGATGTTCAATTAATTTGATTTTTTTTAAACAAAATCTCTACTTGTCGAATTCAAAATAAATAATAATTTTAATCAATTTATAAAATTTCAATTAAAGTGCAAATGCTCAAATGGCATTTACAACACATCTTATTTCGACTTAGGTCACATAAGATTTCAAATTCTCTATATTCAAACCTGATTGAGGTGTCTTAAAAGCTTGACTTTTAAAAGATTTAATTTTTTTAGAAAAAAAAAAGTTAAATTGTTTCAGATAATTTGTTTTAATAATTTTTTTACTTTTTTGTTTTTTATTGAAATGTATAAAATGCCATTGCTTTTAACTTTTAAATTATAATATTTGAGATATTAGCACAATTTTTTTTAATTTTTGTAAGAAGGTTGACTTTTTTAAGTAAGGATATTGTAGTAATTTTGTTTGAAATTAAGTTAGGGTATTTAAAATATGTATATTTTTTCTTAGAAAAATAAATAAATAAAATTAATTAATTTTTTTAAAACCAAACATGACAGTTATCCAAGATAGGCACCCAGCGACTAAGGAACGTCATGTCAATAAATATATATATATATATATAGTGTTCAATTAATATTCACACACTATGTATTTATAAATTTAAAAAGTGATCTCATAATAAATAGTCAACTATTGCTATATATAAACATAAGTCTATATTATACCAATACACATGTATTAATTAAACACGCTATATTAGTACTCGTAATATAATTTAGCTTATGTTTAACTTAATTTTTTTAAAAAAATTTTTACTTAAAAGTTTTTACAAAAGTTTATTAATTTAATTTCAGTTAATTTTTTTGACATCTTTTTACATTTATTTTTTTTATAAAAAAAACTAAAAAAAATTAAAAAACTTATTAAAAAAACTAGTATAAACACAAACTTATCCCTACATAGGCATTTAGGGCGGGTCCCAATAATAAGAGTATTCCCTCCATGTGGAGGACCATATGATTATAAATCCAAACGTATAAGAACGTATTAATGCTCACTGACTCTTTGTAATTATAGGTTTCCCTTTCGGCATACTATTTGCGACTTGGCCGTTATCGCTCAGACACCTAGGTCACGTGCCTACCACCCACCTTTGACACCCCTAAGGGCCAACCCACGTACAAATGGGAAGGTTTCGAATTATTGCGGTAGGAGTCCTTGTAATTTTTTTTCTGACCTCCAAAAAAAAATTTAAAAAAATACCTCATCGGCTTGACTATATATTAATCCAAGTCATTTTTATTCTTTAAATAAGATTAAAGAGTGTTTTTAGGGTTTGATGAGGGCCACCTCGACTCTATTTTGATAATTTGAGCATTTTATTTGGTAAAGTACGTTGAATCATTGTTAATATACTGAAATAAATTAATTGGACAGTTATATTCTTTGTTCAATCTACTTTTTTACATAACTGAACCAATTTATGAGTTCAAATAATTAAAGATGGAATTGACGAGAAGTTTATTTAGCCCGGTAATACTTATCTTTTTGGTATCAAAGCAACCACTCTGCGAATTATAAAATTAAACACGATTTATTTGAGTATGAGAATCGGCAGGGTGATGATTTGTAGTTAGAGTCATGTAGAGGACGACCTATAAATACGATATTCGGGTCAGTTTATACGCATTTTAACTAATTTTTTGAGAATCAATTTTACCATCTATTAAAGGAGGACCCAATTAACACAGCGGGGTTGCCCTGGGCTGGCAAGGCAGCCGCATAAGGTCCCCGAATTTTGTTAAAAAAATGAGACCCTAATCTAGATAAAATCTTTATCCTAAATTTAAAAATAATTTCATTAAACTTAGCCTCAATCAAATAAAAGGTCCCTAATTATTTTGATTTTAATTTTATCAAAATCTACTTAAGTTAGTCTTTTAAATATCAAACTCAAAATAAAAATTATTCAATTAGTAGATGGCCTAAATTAGATCCAGTCCTTCAAAAAAAAATTATTCAGGAAAATAAAAAAGTTTATAAAAGTGTTAAATTACTTAAAGGTATTTGATTTTTTTTCCATATTTATGAATTTCTTGTAGAAATATTATAGAATGAAATATAAGGAAAATAAATTTTAAGTGATATTTGATGAAGCTATTTTATTTTGTATATTTATAATTATAAATTATTTAGTTTTTTTTTTTTAAATTTTATGACTTGTAATTTTTTCTTCTCTTCAAATATAAAATCGTTATTTAGTTATAAAAAAGTCAAAAGTCTTTTTTCTCTCTCTCTCTCTCTCTCTCTCTCTCTCTCTCTCTCACCAAATAACGATTCAAAAAAAAAAGTCTTAAATACACAGGGTATTAAGTACCAAAAAAATTCAAGTTATCAAATATGTTTATATTTTTACGTTTTTCACAAAAAAATTGAATAAAAAGATTAAAAGACACAAGAATAACATCTTAACAAAAACTTTATTGAATTTATGTAAAAAAAATAATCTTCAAATTGATTTTACTTCTTTAAAAATTACGTCCATAAAAATTTATGAGGGTCCTATTTTAAAAATTCACCTAGGGGCTCTAAAAATTCAAAGTCGGTCCTATAACACAGGGGCAAAAAAGAGTTAATAAAGCTCAAGGGATTTTGAAGAGAGCATATTCTCATATTCTAAGTCTTGAACACCAAGCCAACCTTTTAAGGTTGCAACTTGCTACCTTTGTTGAATACTGATAAATAAGTAAAGTTTCAAAAAAAATTATAATTATCACAGAATCACAGTCGAATAGAGTCAGCCACTATTGAATAGAGTAGGTCACTATAATGTCATTTATAAAATATAACAATATGTTATGATTCTATTCTAGACAAGTGTAGCTCATCTCATCTAAGGCTTCTAAAATAATGAGGCCTTCAAATTTATAAATTACTTTATAATATATACAATTATATATGACCAACTTTAAATAAATTATATTCACAAGAATTATATATATATATATATATAAATTTAATATTAATGACATATACGGACAATGATATGATAACGAATCTAATATGAAGAAAAACAACAAGGGTTACAAAAAAAATTAAATACTAATTCTAGATCATTTTACATACTATATGGTTGTCATAATAATCTTAATTTAGTATTTTGTAACATGACCAACTCTTGTTTTAAAGTCATATTATTTTTTAAAATTGTACAGCGCATATATTTATTAATTATTTTCTTCTTATACAAAGTGATAAAAAATCTTAAAAGATAATATGCTATGATTAACTCTTAAACTGTTGTTACAAATATGTTTGGAAAGTCTGTTGAAAGTGTTAAAATAATAAAATATCAAGCTTCACAAGTAAAGTATATTTTGTTGCAATTATCAAAAACTAGTGAAGATCTTAAAAACAAGAAGCTAATTGTTTAGCGAGAATTTTAAGTTTTTATTAAGTATGACTATTTAGTATAATAAAATATTTGTCGTCTGTTCAGTTAGTAAAATTTTACAATCAAAAGATGTGCATATTGATATTGCTATAGAATAATTAAGAGTTTTTATTCTTCTTTTAAAAAAAATTATCAAGAAACTGGATTTACATTCTCTATGAATTCTACTATAGAGATTGTAGAAAAAATGAAAATAAAACCTGTATTTCATGAAAAACGTGTAGTTCATAGAAAGCACAATTTGACGAAAATGCGAATGGACAGATACACAATCCGTTGAAAAATCTTTTAGAATTAATTATTTCTTATATATTAGAGATCATGTAATTTCTTCAACATGTTTGAACAATTTCAAATGTATGAAGATATTTTTAATTTTTGATTTAATTTTGAAAAGTTAAAAATACTAGATGATGATAGTTTGAAAACAAATTCTCAATTTTGAAGTTTTTTTAAAACATGACACCATTAGTGATATTGAAGGTTTAGATTTATTTTTAGTATTAAAAACTTTAAAAGAAGTTATATCACCTAAAAAAAATAAGACTTCAATTGATGTACTATATTATATTAAAAAATTGAATTCTTTTTTAAATTTATGCATTACTTATGAAATATAATTAACAATTCCACTAACAGTAGTTTTCACAGAATTTTTAAAAAAAATTAAAATTAATAAAATTTTCTCTTAGATCAACTACATTCCAAGAAAAAGATTAAGTAAATTAGTTATGTTATAAATTGAAAAAGATATAATAAAAAATCATGATTATAAAAATATAATTAATAATTTTACATATCAAAAAACAAAAAAATAATTTTTTTTAAAAAAATTTAATATAAAAAATTTCTATTTAACATATCTTCCAAAGCCCCAAAAATTATGGAACCGCCACTGTTTCCAGATCACTTAAATAAAGAACAGTTCAAAGAGTATACCAACCTCTTAAATGCCCTCCGGCCCCTTGTAAAATGAATGGATTATCTTTAATGGAAGCATAGGGCTCTCGACCTGTCCTTAGGGACATTCATGGCGATACCTTCTGCTTATGATGAACTGAAGTCAGAAGGTTTCATGTGCAAGTGATGGTAAAAATCAGAAACCGCCAAACATGGCCTTGTGTTTAGAATAAATGTGATGTGAATGGATCAGTATCTTTCCCATATCCAACCAAAAACCTACCTAGTAACCCACATATAGCCTAATCATTTCTGAACTAATGTGTCCATCTTCACTATCCAGAACTTGAAAAAAATAAAAAAATATTTAATTTTGTTTTTTTAAGATTTTTATTTTTGTTTTTAAAAATATTTAATTTAAACCACATATAAGTAAACTTGTAAACTGAAGAATTAGGCCAAACAATAATTTAAAATAAACCTGTTAAAAAAATTAACTCTAAAAAATAACCCAATATATGCTCCTAGAATTTCAAGGCTTCTAAGCTATCAACAAATAATTCAATTAATCCTTAGCAAACAACCACCCCTACTTCTTAGGTTCTTCTCTTGTTTTTAAAAATAAATAAATAAAATATTTGTCTCATTTAAAAGATTAAAAATTATTGTTTTTTTTTTTTGTGCAATTTAATACATATCACATGCTAATAGAAGGACAAAGTTGTTATTCTTACATGATACCAATCAATTTTAATACAGATTAATGAAGGATAATATTATTAATATTTTAATATAAAAATAAAAAATAAAAAATCAAGTGCCTACTTTTAATGTGAAAGCTAAGGTACCAAACGGCTTACCTTATTCTATTTTAGTTTTTTATCTAAAAAGTCATCAAATTCTTTATACGCGAGAGTATAGTGTACCAAACTACCCTTTTATCTAAAAAGTTAAAATTCAAAAAAAAAAAAATCATTTACCCATCAGAGTCTTAGTCTTTTTGGACATAACAAACAAGTGAATTAATCAGTAATATAACATACTTATATTCATGTTTAGTCCTTGAATTTTTAACATAATCTATGTCAGGCAAGGTTTTGAGCACTTGCCGACGAAGTCTCTAACTTTTTCCATTAACATAGTATGTATCGATACTAGGAAAATACTAAATGCAGTTTTGCATTAATAGTAACAAAATATTTCATATATATTTTAAATATACTTTTCAATAACAATTAATTTTCCATTATATATATATATATATATATATATATAGTTGGACTTGTGGCTTATGGTTTAGGGTATGGGCCAACAGCCCATCATGGACAGCTGGGATTCACTTTCGGATCCAACCAACTCTATTCGCCAAATAACAGGCCCATCCAGTTCCGGCTGGAGATTAGCTTTCATGCCTTAATCTTGTTTTGCTAAGGTGTTGTTTGGTAATGTTTATATTTTTTATTTTTTATTTTTGTTTTTATTTTTTTTACAAACGGTAAACAAAAACATGTTTGGTAATTATTTTTTTTTTCAAAAAACTGTAAACAGTTTTCAAAATTTACAAAATTTTAAAAAATAAAAAAATGTGTTTTTACTTGTTTTGTAAATAAATTTTGATTAAATTCATCCGTAACCTTCAACTACCACTTTTCAAACATTTATGTTACCAAACTTGTTTTTGTTGTTGTTTTTTTATAAACATAAATAAAAACATATTTTTTATTTTTTGTAAACAAAAATAGAAAACTGTAAACGTTATCAAACGGGCCCAATGTTTTCTTTTTAAATTTCTTAATTCCCGATATTGATATACCAATCTGTCCCGGAATATCATTAATAGTTCGTATGCATTGGGTGACTTAGAAAAAAAGGAAATAAAAAATTAAATTCAAAAATAGCAATAGAACAGGACGAGACGGGACGAAGATGAGGTCTACTGTCCCTATCCGCGATTTGATTGAGGTAGGGATGGAAGGCGGTGAAGAAGACAAATATTGAGAAAGTTGCGAGGATGGAATATATCGTTAAAGTTCCTAAGTTAGTTATACTAATAAGAATTATAAATAATATAATAAATAAAACATAAAATCTGATGAATCATTATACTAAAAATACAAAAATGTAAAAAATAACAATAAAAAATAAGAGATAAATATAATATTTTTATACTTTAGTCTTAACATATTTTCTATAGATATGTTGTATAAATATATTTAAATCTTAAAAATATTTATATTTATGATATAATAAAGGGTGAGACGAGAAAAACAAATATCGCCTCCATCTCAATATTATCGAGAACGAAACTAAAACATATATATTGGGGCTGAAACATACGGGGTAGAGCAGTAGTATTTGTTATTCCCAATTAAGTTATCACGTCAATCACTTGTTTGGATAACTAAAAAAAGAGAAGTGGAAACAAATAGAGAGATTTGATTCTCTTGTAAAATTGAATCTCTTTAAAAAATGAGAGATTTATAGGGGGAAAAAAATCGCTTAAATGCATGTTCTTGTTTAAAAATATATGCGACAAATGTCATTACTTTAATATAGAGTTTGTTTATTAAAATTATGTAAGACACTTTCTCCTCTTTTCTCTTATGTAAACTAACTAGATAATATATAAGAAAAATAAAAAAACCTATTATATTTATCCAAACAAAGTGGACAAAAAATACATTCATTTCTCAACTTTTTTATTATTTAAGTATTTTTTTTCTTTTCTCTTTGATCATATCACATACTATAAAAAAAAAAATCAGTTGCCTCAATTTCCTGTTTCTGTCCGCACCTTATTTTACACTTTCTTCCAAAATTGGACCTCATTTTAAATCACACACCTGTTGGGAAAAAAGTAAAAAAGTTTAAAAGTCTAAAAACTGATATTGATAAAGCGCAGCTTTGGGCTTCAATATTTTGTGGGACATCTTGAGATATAATTTTTACATTAAGATTTAAAAAAAATATTAATCCTATTTTAAAAATATACAGTATTCATTATTTTAATAATTAAGTAAAAAACCACACAATCCTTGATCCCAGTTCAAAGGTAAAACTATTGTTATTATTGGAGATCCCAAGTAATTAATTTTAATCGTAACAAGCTTACTATTCATGCCCAACTCTTTAGACTTTGTTTGTTTCAATATAAAATATTTTCTGGTAAAATACTTTACTTATTATTTACTGTTCGGTTGACAAAAAGTAAATAAATAATTTTTTATGTAAAATATTTTAT
>JAULJZ010138163.1:0-10688 GCA_032270985.1 Heliamphora pulchella | reverse complement strand
TAATAAACTAACTTATAAACTTCTAATAAAATAATAAGTTAATAACTTATAAATTTAATAATAATATTAATAAGTTATAATTTGTAAACTTATAAAAATATAAAAATATAAAAATATAAAACTAATATACTTATATTGTTATAAATAATAAATTAAACTATTAATTTATTATGAAATTTGATTAATAAATTAATAATAAACTAATAAAACAACAACTAATAATAAAAAATATTTAAATTTATATTACATAATATACAAAAATAACGACTCAAGGTCTGAGCCCAAGATTCGAGTCCAAGCCCTAAACCGAGTCCAAGTCCAAGCCCCAAAGCTTCATCCTATACTTTTGGGCCAAAACATATCTAAAAAAATGCCGCCCGTCCGAGCGATCACCGGCCCGTACCGGGCCGTTTTTACACTCTCGTTAAAACGTGACAGATTTGAGAGAGAGAGAGAGAAAGGGAGGGATAGAGAGATGGGGTGCCTTGCTTGCTTCGATGGAGGAAAGAAGCAGAGAAAGGAAGAAGAGCGGTTAGCTTCTTTAGAAGCTAGATCTAAAGCTGCCGACGCCGCCCAGAAGAGGCAATTTCTCTCTTCTCTCTCTCTCTCTCTCTCTCTCTCTCTCTATCATTGTATATTATTCTCATCCTCCGTCGTCCTTGATCCTATCCCGACTCTCAATCTTCTTAATTCGATCGATGATCTTCGTTTCCGTGGAAATTTGATCATTAGATAATTATTAGAGCTGTCGAATTTGTTATCTAACTATTGTTATGTTTGTGCGTGGTATGTTAGGGTTTATTTAGGAATTATTTCTTTGAGATTTCAAGAATTAATGGTTGAAACTTCAAAAACCGACAGAGAATTATGAATAACTAGGTACCAATTTCAGTTAATATGGACACTCTGAATTTGGCAAAGTTGTTTCTCACTTTGTCTTGTAAATCTATTATCCGTTTGTGAATTTTGGTTACTTTACTCCAATGAAAGGATATTCATTTTGAATGCTATGAAAGGAAAGTGGAACTATTTCATTTCCATGAGTATTCCCCCAATAGCATCTACTTTGTATGTGTGTGTGGGCAGGAAATAACTTGCCGGCCATTTTTTGTTTTTGTTTTTTGTATGTGAGTATTCCCCCAATAGCATCTACATGTGCGTTGGGATTTAATTATCAATTTTCGAACGTAAATGAAAGTACAAACATTCATACACCAAAGACAAAAACCACATAAGAATTTATGTAGTTCGCCACAATCTGTCTACGTCAACATGTGAGAGAGCTAATTTACTATAACCGTAGAGTGCACAATCATGAGACCAAAAATAACTTGAAACCCAACACCTACAGTCCGAGGCATGAAACAAACTTGTTTTCTTACTCGAGCTATCCCGGTGCCTTGTTAATTTTTTGCCGCTCTCTACATTTCTGTCCCTTTGATTTACTCTCTATACAACCTATTAGAATCATAAGATCAATATTTATAGACAAATCCTAAAATCCTAACCGCTACGTAATTATAAAATCTTGATTATATGAGTTCGCAAAATATAAGATACGTACCCAACAATCTTCATCTTGGGTTTAATTCTGCAAATCATCCTAAAGATAACAGGTGCCGTTGTCGATTATGTCGTTGTTGCCAATCAACCACACTCAAACCAGTATGGCCCACACTTCTATATCGAGATGCTCGACACCTATTCACCGAAGTGTCTGTTGTCACTCTACCAATTCGCCGAAGTGTATTGATTGCCAATCATCTGTCAAATTAGAAAATCGCCGTCTGATTTGACTTTCCTTACAACTTACCTTGATTGTCCAGTGTATCGCCTTTTGCTTAGCACGCCATACCAATTCACCGCCTTTCTTTTTTCTTCTTTTTCTGTGCAAAATTTTTTTGTGTTCTACACGTACGAAGATAAAAAATATATATTTGTGCTTTGATCTCCCACCGCGACTTTGAATTGTCAGTCATTGGGTCTAATACTACTTATTGGGATTTAATCACCAATCTCTGAATGCATACGGAAGCAGATCTATGCACACACTACAAAGAAAATCAAACAAAAAAAATTTATGTGGTTCGTTACAACCTGCCTATGTCCCGGGTGAGAGAGATAATCCACTATAACTTATAGTGTACAATCACGAGATAAAAAATATTTAAAATTCGACACCCACAACCCGAGGCTTTAAACAAGCCCCATTTCCCCACTCAGGAGTTACTCTGGTGTCAAATCGAGAATCGAATCGTGAATCGAAATTACCTTTTCTCAAATTGTGAATTGTAAAGATTCGGTTATAATTCTAAAATACATAAAAAAATATATATATCTAAAATAGTTAAAAATTATAGATGCATTATGAATACGAAACAGTTTAGTCATAAATAAACAAAGAATTTGTTTTGAATGATGAGTATATAGTGTAATAGGTAGCATGCTTGCATTTAGGGCGAGAGATGTGAGTCTAAATTTTATTGTGATCAATGATCTTATATTATATTATTAATTATGTTATGATTTATAACAATTCGTAGACACTTTTTTAGATTTTGGGACATCCAATCCATTATCAATTGACAATGGCTAGAGAGATCTCTAAGTTATACGAATTAAACTTGAATAGCTTAAAAAAGTGATGTGGGATGTCTCTAATCCTCTCCTGCATGTGTCGCTCAGTTGCATGTGAAGATATATAAAAATGAATGAAATAGACACTGGATAAAAACTTAACTCGCGAAACTACCCCACACAACTTTGATATTAATCATACAATGTTGAAATTTATAGCCATTCAATTCAAAACCAATAACTATTTGGTAAAGAGACATTTCTAGAATATATAAATAAGGTTGAGCGGCTTAAAAAAGTGACGTGGGACAAGTCTCTATAATGTAAAATTATAAGTTGGAAGAAATAAGAATCGAGACTTGCTTGGTGTTGAATCGATTACTTAATTTATTGAACCGAGTTGTATCAAATCGTGTAATACGTATCGTGAATGGTACTATTCTTGTTTTCACCGATTCACTCTACCGATACGAATTGATTGCTAGATGTATTGAACCGAGTCGTACGATACGTATCATGAATCTTTCGATTCTAATAACAGAGCTCTACACAACCTACTAGAATTATAAGGTCCATATTATAGGTAAATCCTAAAGCTCTAACCCCTATATAATTATAAAATCTTAATTATATGGGTTCGCATAATACATGACACGCACCCAACAATATGTTTAGAATAGCTTTGATAATTCTTTTTTGTTGGTGGCTTGTTTTCTTCTTTTTTGATTTTCTTTGAAGTTTTTTGGTCTAAAAGTTTTACTTTTCTTATCCGTCGTGATAAAAACGAATCTAAAAAGTATGGTTGTTTTGGCTAAAGTTGAAAAAAAAAATTAACTAAAAACGAAAAAACCCTTTATAAAAAGCCTTAAAATTACTTTTTTCCAGTCTTATCTGATTTTTTTTTAAAAAAAATTAACCATTTCTTTTAATTGCTTGTGACGAAAGAAATCTAAACAGTATGCTCGTTTAAACTAATGTGAAAAAAAAATCATTAAAAACAAATAAAAACCATATTATGTGTGGCGTTATATTGCCAATAGGTATGGGAAGAAGCTATTCAGCACCTGCAATGTAAAGAGGCCATGTCCGTGATGGCTCCTGAAATATGGTTCATACCTATTCACACACAACCGAAACACATGGATGGTATTCTTACATTTACAGAAAGAAGGGCCTCATGTTTGAGCCCCAACTCAGTAACTTTGGCCTTGGACACCGTCTTTGGAATGTCTGGATAAGTTGGTGCAGAACCATAGTCGTGAACATATGCGTAAGTTGGTGCAGAACCATAATAGCCAGTTTTGTTAGGAGAATTTTGCCAAAATATCAACATAATTAGAGATTATATCTGGACTGTCTTGAGTTAAAAACTTCTTTACTTCTTTAATATCACAACCTCTCAAATGGATTTTGAATATTATATGTTAATTACCATATCAATATATAAGCACTACATTTTTGTGTTCAATGCTTGTTTTCAATACCATGATAAAGTGTGAAGAGAGTGTCAAGGATGGCGGTTATGAGGCTAGCATTTCCATACCTTTAATGCTCAAGCACACATGGGAAGCTTTTGCTCACATTGTTTTAACCTTTCTATAGTTAAATATAAAACGAGGGGTGAAAAAGAAAGAAAATTTACTTGCTTTGCATTACATTGGTCAACATTCATCTATGCCCTTAATTGCAATTTGCAGGCAAGAGCAGTTTGAACAGACTGCTGCAGGAAAAGCTGCACGTGCACAGCTAGCAGCAGCGGCAAAACAATCTGCAAATTCTAACAAAGGCGAACCAGTTCTTAAGGTATTCCTTGGAATTTGGAAATAACATTTATGTTGTTTGATTGCTAGTAATAATTAATGCTATTTGCTACCTACCTTGTTATATTGTTTGTGTCAACGGTCACTGATCTGCAACGTTTTGTAATATTTGGGAATGCTGATCTGAACCATTGGGAGCCACCTGGTTATGATGCTATTATCTTCTAATACTTGGCAATTTATCTCAATAATATGCATAACTTTAAACATTTATTGGTCAATTCTGTGGATGCAGTGGCAAATGGGATGAATGATTTAGTTTTTTTTCTCTACTCAACTGCAACCAACTTACTTGTAAGTTCATGTGTCTCTAGTCTCTACACATTATATTCAGGAATCTATTTAATTCATTAATGTTATGAAATCTCTGACTCTTCTCTTTGTGGATATGAATTCTTAGGGTTTTCATTGGTTAAATATAATGTATAATCACCTGCTATATGATGCCACATCTTGAGCACATGTATGTCAACAAACGCTGTGATCCAAACATTTCTCGTCATTCGAATGATTGCACTCAACAATCATTCATGTAAGGCTTTCGTTCAATTGATTTCATGTCCATGAAAATTATTTATCTTCCATCTATGTTGCCATATAGACACGAATGATGAAGATTTTGAATTTGGTAATCTGCGACCAAATTCAATTGACATTGGTACTGAATGACACAGGGACAGGGAAGCGATATATTTCGTTTGAACGAAGGAAATTAGGAAAATATACTGTTTAAACAATATCTCAAACCCGTGGGGAAGCCTGTGAGGTTTTTGGAAGCCTTTTCAGAAGCTACCCAAAATACATCTCACCTACATCTAGTTCAAAGATCGAAGATACAGTTAGTTCAAACTATTACAACCCAGTGAACATTTTAAGTCATGGCACGTGTTTTTATGATCTCGAGAAATCCAACATGGTCATTGAACTAGATTGCAACCTTTTAGCTGTTTTACAATGTCGGTGTTACACGGGACCGTAACAAAGTCGATTGTCAACACGAAAAAAATCTGAAATAAGATATGATTACATTACAAAGTAAATGTATCTGATCCAGATGTTTTAACCACTTCTCCAAAAAATAAAAAAATTCTTTCAACATTTATTTCAGAAAATACTGAAAGTTAGAAATATAATTGTCTTCTTATGTGATATTTGTCTATTGATCGTAGGAAGTGTTCAAGTTAATACAAAATAGTAGGTGCATGTTTGGCATAATTATTAAATTGTGAATCGAATCGTAATGAATTATTTGCAATTCTTTAGAGCTTGAATTATAATAGAAAACATAGTTATTTTTCTCCTATTTTGTTTGATAACCTAAATAAAAGAAAAGAAAGTCTCTAGCATTATTTACCAATTTAACCTTACAACGAGTGTGCTTTGAGTTTGTTTTTAAGGGTTGATAGTGGTATTGTAAAGTTTGAGTGTTTTTTCTTCGTTCCAGAGAGATTCTAAAAATGGTTATTAAGAGAAAAAACTCTCCATTTCTGTCTATTTCTCTTCATTCATTTCATGTTTAGTAATCCAAACGAGTGATTAGAAAGTAGATATATGAGTTTCTTTTCTTCTCTCTCCAATCACCTAATCCAAACAGGCTTATTAGGCTGAAAGTTGGATGGAACACCTTTAATGCATCAATGACACAACAACATGAGCATACGGGGCGGGTTTGGGGCGGGGGTGTGTTCCCCCACCCCCACCCCCACCCCCACCCCGTTTATTAGCGGGGCGGGGTCAGGAAAAAATAGTCGGGGAACTGGCGGGGGCGGGGGCGTAACGAAAAATATATTTTTTATTTTAAAAGAAATTAATACTAATAATAATGATATGATAAGATATTAAAATAATAATATTGATCAATGCTTATAATTAAAAACAAAGAAAAATAAGAAATACAAGTAAAAAAATAAAAATAAGTATAATATTTTTGTATTTTAGTTATAATATATTGTTAAAAAATAAAATTTATATACATATTTATATATTAAATATATTTAATTTATTTAATCGGGGGCGGGGCGGGAAAAAACGAGGCGGGGATTGCAAATACCGCCCCCTACCCGTTACCTAACGGGTGCGGGAGAAACCCATATAAAAACGGGACGGGAGAAGCGGGGGCGAGGCGGGTATGGGTGTAATTGCCATCCCTAATTACTGCCTGTCGCGGAGTTTTCTTGTAACAGTTCCTTCAATAGGTCGACAAGAAAGCACCTTTTTTAAGTTGTTAATGGTTTGATGCCTCGCCAGCCTCTCGACCTGATCCCGCTGCCACCCGATTCCAGTCCTTCTGAATCGGCTGAGTCCTTTGCCCAACACATTCGTGACCTACATGCTGACATTCGCCGCAAGATTACTCTAAATAATGATACTTATAAACTTGCTGTTGATGCCCACCGTAGGCATCAAGAGTTCAATGTTGGTGACTATGTTATGGTGCACGTGTCCCGAACGTTACCCTAAGAACTCTTCTAAGAAATTACATGCCCGAGCCATTGGACCTCATCGCATTATTCGTCATTTGGGACCTAATGCATATTTACTTGACATTCCATCTACTATGAGCATTAGTCCTATTTTCAATGTGGAGGACTTGTTCCCTTACCGCGGTACATTTAAGCCTCCCATAGTTCCTACAGGTATCTCAACACAAGGAGCCCCTAAAACCTCCAACACCAGTACCTCCTCACATAAATCCGCAGCCAGATCAAGTTAACGAAGTCCTGGATGACGAGATTATCGGCTCTTTCCACAGTAGTTAACAGCGTTACCTTATCACATAGAAAGGTTGCCCACTCTCTGATGCTACTTGGATTACAGATGAGAAGTTGTGGCGCCTGGCACCAGATCTTTTAGAGCAGTATCACGCTCAGCATTCTCCGAAGTCGAGTTCTCCAGAGAGAAATGATGGAGATCATACGAGACCGAAAATTCAGCACATATGTCAAACGAGGCTGAAGGAAGAATTGATTTCTTTGACTTACTTTAATTAAAGAATCGATTTATTTTATTTGCTTTAATTAGAGAATTGATTTATTTTATTTACTTTAATTAGACAGAATGTCAAACTTCATTTATGGAGTTTTTTCTTTTATGGAATTCGATTTTCTCTCTTCCTTCCTTTTTGATGGGATTTGATTTTTTTTCTATATTTACTTATTTTGTTCAGCCTATAAATATGAAATCTAATAATGTATTGAGAACACTTTTGAATGAATAAGAATTGAGTCTTCGAATTTATATTGTTAATTTTATGTTCTTTAGTTTTCCTTAACTCTTTATTTCGTAGGCCATTCGGCATCAGGAAATCATGTGGATGCTCACACGAACCTACCATGTAGGCCTGTTAGGCATGCTTTGTAGCGTCACCATGTGTCGGGTAGTGGGAGTGACATGTGGCAAGCAACCAAGGGGCCCATACCCATTAACTTGCAATGGAGATTAACCATCAAAATATGACAGCAAAAAGAAACACATTCTAGTTTACCACTCCCCCCCCCCCCATGTTGAAACCAGTGTTATAGAAATCGTACAGTACGCGATACGTACCATACGATACGCATCGTATCGCAACGAAACCTATACGAATCGCATAACGTATCGTTCTAGTACAAAAATCGTAGGGTACGTCTTCAAATCGTAAGCTCGTATCGCAGAAAATTTACCGTTTAATGAATCTTTGGCACTTACTATTCGTATTTCTCACATCTCCTCACTTCGACATCTCTGTTTCCTCTCCTAGTTGCAAATCGAAGACGAAGACGACACCTGAGGTTTGTCATGTTCGAACTTCGAAGAGACGACTCTGCTCTGTCTCTCTACGCATCGAAGAGACAAAGACGAAGAAGGGAACACTCGACGCCTATGGTTTGTTCTAAATTCAACTTCGATGCCTCTGTTCATCTTCGATTTTGACTTCGCCGACTGTTCATCTTCGAGTTAGCCGACTGTTCATCTTTGATCTTGGTTGCACTTGTGCCGATTGTTCATCTTTAATTTCTCTGTTTCCTCTGTTTGACTGTTCGAAGGTTTAGATTTCTAGCTATTTGTCATTGTGCTCTGCTTGGCTGTTTGTATTTTGGTATTCTTGCCTTCTTAGACTGTTGTGTTGCCTTTAAGAATTGGGAGTTATTCTTCTTACCTGTTTTGGATATTGAAATTATGCCTCCTAAAAGAAAAAGTAGTAGAAAAGTTATCGACATTACTTGGGATCATTGTGTACGTGTTAATGAACAGATGGATGATGATGGTGTTGATAACACTAGATTAAGATTGAGGTGTAATTATTGTGGTAATGAATATTTAGGTGGTGTGACTCGAATGAAACACCACCTAGCTCATACTCGTAAAAATGTTGCGGTTTGTGCATAATGTTCTAAAGAAGTTGTTAAAATGTTTTCAAATTTGTTACAAGACTTGAAACAAAGAAATAGTGTTGATGATGATGTTGTGGAGTGTTTTGAAGAAAAAGAAGGTTGTAAATTTAAATGAGGACGACTTGATGGTTGTTTTTTGGCACATCTTATATGGATATGGTTGAAGAATTGAAATTTGATATTTTGAACTTTGAACTTTACTTTGGGCATATGTAAAAGATTTGTATTAGAAGAACTTATTTTTGTAATTTTATAGTAGGATAATTATTTTATCAACTTATATATAATTACGTTAACGTATCTTGCGATACACAATACGATACGATATGCGATACATAAAAGTGGGATTACGATATGCGATACATAAAAGTGGGATTACGATATGCAATACATATCCCGATTTGACAACACTGGTTGAAACTAGTAAACCAATGCTTGTACAAGAGAGTTCTCAACAAAAGGACTCGAACATAGAAAGAAATACTACGGAGGTGATCCTCCTACATTTTTTTTTCCCAACTCTAGAAGATAGTTACTTGAAGATCTAAACTTTTCCATTAAATAGGAAAGCTCACTCAACAACCAGACAGAGTAAAGTTTAGTCCACTAGTATGGTAAGATGCAGCTGATTAGTCAAATTCAAAGAATAGTGAACTGAGTTAAGCCCTTTTCTCTCTGAATCACAAATATTTCAAAATAAGTCCCGTACGCGTATCGAATACGTATCGGATACAGATATGCATCCAATACCACAGAATACGTATCAGATATGCCAAATAAGTGCTAATAATTTTTTTATTTTTTTGAATTTCAGATACAGCACGAATACGTAGGGATACGCAAGGATACGGGAGGGATACGGTAAGAATACGGCAGGAATACGCAATGCTCTAATTTTTTATATTTTTGAATTTTCTTTGGGTATTTTTTGCTTTAAATTTTTAATTTACTATATATTTTACTATATTAACTGTAAGAGGTAATAAATTTGTTATTTATTTTTAATTTCTAATATTTTGATTATTTGTTATGTATTAAATGGTCGATTGTAACAACCAAATGAATTTACTCCTACTTTGGGTTTATTTTTATAAATAATATATTACTAAAAATAAAAATATATATATTTTTTACAAACTTATCCTAACCATATCCGTATCCTACTTTTTGTAATTTTGTCGTATCGCCATATCCGTATCGTATCATATCCGTATCGTGTATCCGTATCCATGCTTCCTAGCCTTTCCTCAACTGACAAAATTATCCTTGACGAAATGTTAATGGACATGAGCTATCACACAAAGAAATTTGCTTAAGGGATACTAGAAATAAACCCATGCTATGTACGGAATGAAAATAATAATATTAAACACGTTAGTAAAGACTTTTATAGCCTTTAAAGACGTAAAAAATCTTACAATATTATTTGTTGTAATTTGTTAATAATAAATTAAGTTTATTGGAGCTTTTTAAATAATGCTAAAAATTTCCTTAACTTGATACAAATTCAATTTAAGAAACTTTATAAAATTTATAACTTGAACTTTTTAAAATAATTGTAATATATATTGTCAAACTTATAAAAAATATATAGATTTACGTTAAATTTTTCAAAAGAAAATGCTCAGAGTAATTGCATTTTTTTGTTAGAATGTTTATTATAATTTTTATATTATAAAAGATATAAAATCTATTTATCTTTCAATAAATTTTCAAAAAATTATATTCTAAATAATATGGTAATCTTAACGGAAGAATCTAAGAGATATGTATATTGATTTTATTAAGCTAGTAAAATAAATTCTTAAGCATTTATTTTCTTGTATGTTCAAAACTGTAGTATATTCGAATGAAATAACTAAATAGTTGAATTTTTAGTTTTTTTTGGCACATTTTGAGATATTTAATTAATGCCCAA
>JAULJZ010138152.1:0-10688 GCA_032270985.1 Heliamphora pulchella | reverse complement strand
GTATAACAAGAAAACTGATTGGTATACCATGTTATGTTGGATGTATCATTTTCTGTTAGTTATATCATTTTCTGTTGGATGTCTCATTTTGCATATCATTTCTATTGGCTGTTTCATTTTCTATTTGATGTACATATGAAACAATTTGTTAAAATGGACCATCTTAGGCAAGTTGTAAATATGTCTCATTTTTAGATTCATTTTTTCATCTTTATATTTTCCTTCAAATACTTCGAATGTGGTGCAAATCGATAATAGATGATCTGGGAAGATACGATGAAAGCGCAATAAATGCAAAGAGAACAAAGACGAAAAAGAAGAATCAAATTTTGTTCGGCTATTGTTTTTTTTTTTTTTAGAAGAAAAAGAAACGTGTTTCTTAATTTTGGGTGAATTCAAAATTTGAGGGTATTTTAGAAAGAAAAATAAAAAAATAGGACCTATTACAAAATCATTCTTGTTTTGGGACTAAACCCAGAAAGAAATCCCCAAATGAAATATAACCCTAAATTACCCAACATAAACTTGACGAGCCCCAACCCAACAATCAACAAACTCCATTACTAAGAAACAACAAGAAATTCACACGCTCAAAACCTTACCCACAGGATGGCAGAAAAAAACAACTAAAAAAAGGAAAACGCACTCGGTAATCTGCTATAACTGCAGAGAGTTCGAACCTAAACGGCTTGAATGCCCGCTGTCAAGGAAATTAAACTATAACAACTATCAACAAATGCAGAGCTACAAGGGTCAAGCGAGTCGATTGCAACAAAGAATGAGTGGTTTGAAAAAGGTGATGCAACTTGATGAACGGAGTATTGGTCTTTCATAAGAAAGAGGGTATTCGTCAGAGGTACGCTTATATTCGCAAATTCTGGCAACACAACCCTTTTTGCATGGAGATTAAAACCATTACTGGAGGCTTTGCGAGTAGAAGAAAATTCAGATCGGCTAAAAAGGATTATATTTTGGGTCTCATTATTATACATTTTATAATTATAACGAATTATCTCTCTCACCTGTTGACATAGGTATGTTGTACGTAAATTCCTGTGTGATTTTTACTTTGGTGTGTGCGTAGTTGTAGTTCCATTTGCATTCGAAAATGAGTGATTAAATTCCAACAATTAGTATCAAAGTCGATGGTTGACGAATCAAAACTACAGTGAGTGACCAAAGCAAGGTATTATTTTTGATCTCGTGTCATATAAATTTAAAAAAATGAATATTGAAATATCTAAAAATCCGACAAAGCTGCAACAAACTGATTGACTTTTCTTCTCCCGAAGTGCGACTATACGAACACACTATAACAACGTGCGAAAATTGGTGTTGTGTAATTGGTCCTCCATAATTGGTGGCACGTGGGAAACTGATTGAAGTCACATTGGATTTAATTATTCAACGGGTTTAGATTCTATGTGGCAAGAGGGTTAAAATTGAAGATTCAATTTTTTCTGTGTATATATAGACTTAAGGAGAAGGCGTCTTCTAAAGTTTTCTAGTGTTGCGAATTCATTGGTACGATTAGATTAGTCAAATTCTACACTGTTTGACTAGATTGAACAAATTGGTATAAATTGAGATTGATCAGACGTGATCAATGACAATCAAAAGTGATTATGTATAATTAGAGACGTTTTTGACTGCATGTAACAATGGTTGCACATATATAGTATTGCAATGAGTTTATATTGTGGTGGATTGTCAGGAAGAAAAAAAAGTAATAGCAACGACTACAACGACTTTACCTTGTTGCAGTAAAAGATGAAGAATAAAAATATTTTGACGTGTCAAGAACTAATCATGACTCTCGAAAAGAAATCGAAAAAATCGAAAACGATAAAAGATGTAGAGTGGAAAGAGATGAGGGAACAATACGATCCAGTTGTATTTCGAGAATATCACTCTTCGAGAAATCATCAATGAAAGTGATCCGACGAAACTTTGAACTAAATTGGAGAATATGTACAAGTCTAAAATATGGACCAATCAATTGTCTTTAAAGAACAACTATATGCACTTCAGATGACAAAGCAAGCAAACTTAATAGAGCATTTGAACAAGTTCAACAGGATATTGACAGAATTGAATTCTCACGACGCAAAAATTGAAGATGAGAATAAAGTAATTCTCCTATTGATTTTTTTAACTTCATCACACGAGTATCTGATGACAACGCTGATGTTTGGAAAAGATATCATTGACTTAGATGAGGCTATTGCTGCTCCCATATATCATGAGATATTAAAGAAGAGCGAGAGTGATAGATCATTAGGAGAGGGAATCATGGTTACATTAGGCAGTGGAGAATTCAGAAACAGGACGACAATGAGGCATGAGGGGTCTAAGAAGAAAGTTCATTCCAAGTCGTGGGATTACAAAGTGACGTACTACTATTATAACAAGGCATGTCATCTAAAAAGAAATTGCACGAAGTACAAGACGAACAAATAAGAAGAACAATCATCAAGACAGCGATTACAGAGGGTTCTAACCATAAAGAATTAGATGTGCTTACAGTTACTTTAGGTACAAAAAAATTAGATTGAAAATTAGATTCTGGATGTTCGTTCCACATATGTACGGTTAGAAAATATTTTAATACGTATTAATCATGTGATGGGGGTACTACTAGGATAACAAACAATGTAGTGAGCAGAGTTGGTGGTGTAGGAACAATACAGTTATACATGTTTGGTGGGACCATTTTGATCTTGACTGGGGTTAGACATGTGCCGAGTTTAAAAAAAATTTAATTTCTATGGGGATGTTGGATTTGAGATGTCGTAGGTTCTCGTTCAAAGGTGGAGTTCTTTGGGTTTCGAAGGAAAATAAGAATGTGCCGTAGGAACAGATAATTGACAACCTATACAGGCGCATAGGGAGTGTTGTAACATGTTTAGCTACTGTGAAACATCATAAAAGTGGTATAAGTATGCGCCATACACAGACAAAGTCCAAGGGTGATCAAGGTGAACAGTAGTTACAAAAAGGCACTTGTAATAGGCGCGAGGCACACAGCAGCAACGAATACGTATAAGTGCGCAGGTGAGCAAATCAAATGGTGTGTAAGATGCCTGTAAAATGCAAAAGCAATAATTGTTGGATGCTGCTGTGACGAAAAGGTGTACACCTCGGCAAAAATGAGTCTTCTTTGCTCTTTATTTGGTTAGTAGTGGTGATCTCTCAAATTGTACGCACAAAGGGAAAGAAGTAGAGCTATGTTATTTTACAAAGTAATGAACTTTGTGGGGCACCCAGATTGGGGTGCGGACACCTCAGTATCGAGGTGCGGGTCATGCTGTTTGAGTGTGATAATTTGACGACAACAATAGAATCGACATCGACGCTAGTTGTCTTTATATTGGTGATTAAATTCCAACAAGTGGTATCAGAACCGACGGTTGATGATTCAAAACCACGATAGGAGATCTGAGCACAAATATATTTTTATCTTGATTCATACTGATCATAGAATATATTTACTTTGCACAGAAAAAAAAAAAAGAGACAGCAACTTAGTACGTTATGCAAGGCAAAAGGCAATGCATTGGACAATCAAGATTAATTACAGGTGGAGTGGAGTTAAATCAAACGATAATTTCTTAATTTGACAAATGATTGGCAAATAATACACTTCGACAAATAAGTTGAGTGACGGTTAACACCTCAATGAATAAATGTTAGGCTTCTCGGTGTAGTAGTGCGGATTATACTATTTTGAATGTCGTGGATCAGCAACAACGACAAAATCGACATCGCTACTAATTATCTTCAGGGTGGTTTATAGAATTCAAAACAAGGTGAAAATTATTAATTATATGTCTCGTATTCTGCGGACCTATATAACTAGGGTTTTATAATTAAATGAGAGTTACAATTTTCAGAATTTGCTTATAAATAGGAATCATATAATTCTAATAACGTTTAGAGAACTAAATTAAAAGAGTAAAGATGTAGGAAAAAACGAAAAAAATATCGAGAGCACTTAAGTGACCCTTGAGCGAAAAAACGAGATTGTTTCAAGGCACGAGTTGTGGTTATCGAGTTATGAAATATTTTTTATCTCATGATTGTACATTTTACGATTATAATGAATTCTTTCACTCGTCCGTACACATAGACAGGTTGTGCCGAACCACATAAATTTTTGCATAATTTTCTCTTTAGTGTGTACATAGTAGTGCTTCGATTTGCATTTGAGAATTAGTGATTAAATCCAAACACAATTTTAGTATGGAAATGATATTCTCACACTACTTTATAAATGTACTCTTAGTTTTGTATTTAAGTGTGCATTAAAAAGATTTTTGAAGGGCATTTATACAAAAGGGAGGGGAATTATAAATTCCCTTTTAGTGTTGGTCACATGCTAATCTGGTTCAGTTATGAGTGAGTTTGATGTGCATTTTTGTAGTAGTATATCCTATATATGTAATGCATTTTTTTAGGAATATATCCTGCTGCAACTTTTTCCATAACTTTTATTGATATGTTAGGTCAGGATAATATCTTATTGATGAAAAATACTTTTCCTCAAATCTTTTTTTAATAAACTTAAAATATAAATGAATGGTGATCATTTATGCCTCTTTTTTTTTTCCTTCCTTTTCTTCACTTCATTTTCCTCAGGAAATGCATTCTTGTACAAGCCTTGGCTGTCTGGGAAACCAATCACATTTAGGCATAGACCATGAAACCAAGTTTTCTATACAAAAAACCACATAACAAAGTTGATTCTCATACTATTATCTAGATCGTACATTGCATTTTGGTGCCTTAATTCACAGAAATAATATTATTCCCGATATAAACCAGAATATTTTCCCCATTCTGAAGGTTTCTAAATGCCATTATTTGTGAAAAACTCAAGATTTAAATTGTCAAGAATATAGCATATACATATATGGCCAAGAAATGAATCAGACTGCTTTCTTACCGACATAGCAACCAGATGAACATCTTGCTGGCATCAGAACCAAGTCCATTCAATGGAAGCTTAATAAACCGAATCGTGCGGTGGTTAAGTGTTCGAACCACCTAAAGAAAGGAGCGATTAAGAGAGAGATGTCAAGTGGAGAGAAAATGCAGGTCATATTTTTGAAAATATCGAAACAAGAAAACATTCAAATTACATTAACGCGTTACCAACTTCAATAACTCGATTCCTGAGCAATTTCAATTTGTTCCTTGAGAGTTTCTTGAAGTTTCTGAACAAGATTCAGCAGAAATCCATCGGATCCATGTTTTGCCAACAAGGAAACTGCCACGGGGAGGTTATCATACATCCCTATTGGTATGCTCACCTGTGAATTCAGCCAATTTCCAAAATAGTTTTGTGGTAATCAAGAAGCAAGAGTTCATATGTCACCACAATTATGAATATCGTACCATACCGACTGGTACACTAACTATTTAGTTCCATACTGTTCAAAAGTACCAGTCGGTATTGGGCAGTACCAAACGTACCGAACAATACTGGGTGGTACCAGCCCGTATCAAAAAATACCGAGGGTGTTCCAATTCATAATTAATTTTTTTAAAAATATCAACTTTTACATATTTTTTGTCTCTCTCTCTCCCCCACCTCCTCTCAAGGAAAAAAAAACTCTAATTCAAGCTTCAAACATAGCATAGAAAAAGAGTATAAATTTAATTTTATATATATATATATATATATACATATAATTTTGTAGCGATAAATCTAAAATGGTACCCAATATTTTACTGGTACTGATACGTAATAAACAAAGTACTCTCTTCAATATAGTATTCAAAACTTTTTCTGTAACACGCACACGCACGCGCACACACACACACACACACACACATATATATATAAATAGAGAGAGAGAGAGAGAGAGAGAGAGAGAGAACCTGGCAGAAGCCAGATACACCAGCAATAGACAACAAGCTAAAAGCGCTGACACGAAATATTTCCAGTGTGCTTGACTCTGTTTGTAGTTTCGGTGGAGGCCCGGGAACTGCGGGGATTGCTAGGATACCAAAATCCTACATAATTAGTCCAGAGCATTGAATGAGAAAAAGATTAGAAAATAAATTGGGGATATGTTGTCTATGTTGTTGCTTCAACCTATTTGCCATGAATCCCAAGAAGATCATCCCACATCCCAGTACCAGATATGGTAAGATTTTAAGTCTTGAAAGTGATAAAATTGCTCCATCCAATTATTCATAATACCCTGACTATAGTCTACAGATGCCAATTAGAATATAACTATAAGAGAATATGATTAATATGTTTGTGTGTGCATATAATAGAGAGACAAAAATACTATCGATATCATAAAGAAGAAGAGAATGAGGGAGAACAGTTAAAAAATATTCTTCAATTACCAATAATCAAATGCAAGTTTACATAGCCATAGGTCTCTATATATAGAGAGATGAGGCAAATCAAAAAAAAAAAAGATAAGGAAAAATAAATATATATGAAAATAAAAAATTCTAATAAAATAATAAAAAATCTCTGAAGTTTCTCCTAAAGTGCGCCGAATATATGTGTAATCCCCTTTTATGATACCCATCACTTTCACTACTAATTCCTCTTAGTTATGTAGTTGTCTTCTGTAAAAATGATGGTGTCCAAATCAACAGCACACAGTGCAAGCACATGTATAAGTAATACATGTACATTCAACGTAGAGGAGAAAAAGTACTAAGAAAATCTTTGTGAAAATGGTATGCCCCTATATAAGATTCTACTAACAAAACAAGGTATCTTTCTTCCACCAGCACTGACGCTCATCTCTAGAATTTTTGGCATATTAAGCAGAACATTCAACGATTTATTGGCCTATCCATAGCATAATTGAAGCTCCTAGCAATTATGAATGTTTTATTTCCATCCAGTAGACATGTGTCAAAAGAACAATAATCACTATACCAAAGTTCTTTTGAGACACAACAAGGATAGAGTAAATATAAATGTACATATATGTGTGTGTGTGTGTGTGTGTGTGTGTGTGTGTGTGTGTAGAGAGAGAGAAATAAATACCTGCAATCTGGCGTAGGTGACTTCACAGATTTTCTTGGAATTAAAGACTTCCCAATTTTGAAGGTGAAAGGCTTTGTAAAGTCTCCATGTCGCTTGCGGGGAGGTCATATTCACGAATCCGTATCCCACATTACACTTGTTGCTGTGTTCGAAATCGAAAGGAGAAATAGAAAGAAAAAGAAAGAAAGAACAAAAAGGAAAGGAAAAGAAAGAAAGAAAGAAAAATACAGTAACTAGATTAATTGAAGTGATGATGAGAATAAAAACAAACAAACAAACAAAAAGGTTAAATAAGAGATAAGAATTTAAGGAATAATTAAAACACGAGAGGAGAAGAAAATAGAAGATCACATGAAATCAATAGGAAGGTATACAAAGTCGTAGGATGACAAGGGCTGGTTATCGCCGTCGGCAATCTGCTCGTTGCAGTGAATGCAGTGGTTGTCCAGCATGTTCAGCAGTAGCTTTTGACTGCGCAAAAAAAACCGCCCAAACCCCCCCCCCCCCCCCCCCCAATAAAAACCAAACAAAGTCAATATAAAATCTATATAATCTTTCAATAACCAATAAAACCAATTTAATAGTCTATTAGTTCTCACCAAACTAATATGAAAATTTAATGAGAGAGAGAGTAGAATCAATAGTTTAGCCAAGAAAGCAAGCAAGAGATACATGTATAATTTAACCTGTACTTGTTGGGTATGTTCTTGATCATGACAGTGGTCCTTGAGTCTCTGCAATTTGATTCCACAATCCCATCTTCGTTTATTAAAAACCGAGGATCGAAACCCTTCGCTTGTGTTGATCTTCCCTTCAATGGCCGATTAATCTTACTGCTCTTCGGTTGTTGCTGTTGCTGGTTCCCACAACTACTTGTATTCTGACCCTTTCTTGAATTTTTCTTTGCAGGATGTACCCTATTATTATTATTATTATTACTATTATTACTACTACTATTGCGCTCTTCAATTCCATTTCCAACCGCACCACTTCCGCACAAGGAAGCCATTGAAGCCTGAAAATTAGGGTTTCCTTTAACAAAACTCGATTTCTTGTCGATGGATCGAGTTTGAGAATTGTAGCAACGCGACGGTGGCAAGTCGACGGCGGAGAAACCGGGTATACCACGTGGGTATGATGGCGATGGTGGCGGCGGAGGCGACGGCGGCAAGCAGCGGGAATTTCTTCCTGAATAATTGGGAGGAGAATTGGAGTTTTTGGCTGTGTTTTGTGTGGATCTTGAAAACCTCTTGCCATGGCCACCAGGGCGACTAAATTCGATCACGATATTCGTGCCATGAATTTCCTTTCCATTCATCTGCGCAAGAGCCTTGGCCGCATCCCTAACATCGTAGAACTCCACGAACCTTTGGTGTCGTTTCAGTGGCGTCTCTCTCAATTCCTTAACAGGACCTGGAAAATCAAAAATGGAGTTATATGCAATCAAAAACCCATGTATAAAAAAAAGGCGAAAGAGAACTTACCATCAAAGATTCAATAAAATAAATGCTTTGAAACCTTAACATAGCTGATACCACCCACAAAATTTTTCAGAAAGATGTAAATTAAGTAGCATCTCAAAGTTAGAAAACCAAAAGACACATGAAAAAATCTTCAGATCTCATCTAATCAAAAGCTCAAAATGATTACGGAAACAAATAGTTACATTGTGTAGATACATCTTTGCTTATATGATTCCATATATTGAGAGCATGGGATATAAAATTCATACCAAAAACGTCGAAAATTTCTTTCAGATTAGTGGTCGAGACCTCCGAGTCTAAATTGAAAACCACGAGAGTTCCTTGGTTGTGCCCGTCCGGAAGAGCAGCCGTCGCCGGGATCGTGAACTGGGCCCACACGGCATGGCCGGCGATGAGACCAGGAGCCGGCGGAGGCAGCGGAGCCACCAAATTCTGCAGTTCATAAACGGAATTCTGCGCCAAAAGGGCGTCGAAGTGCTTCCTCAGCCGGCTCTGCTGATGCATGTGCTGCTGCCGAATCTCCACCAGCGCCGCCTGCGCGTTCCTCAGGTCGTAGAAATGGACGGTCACGATTCCGTCCCGCACTCTCTCCATCTGCACCGCCCTCACGTCTCCGAACACCTCCAATTCTCTCCTCGCCTCCGATTCACTCACGTCGATGGGGACAGAGCTCAAAAGAAGCGTCCGCGTCGGTGTCGTCGACGGCGGAGGCAGCGGCGGCGGTAGAGGCGGGTTCGCGCAGGAGGGCCTAGCGTACGCCGGAGGCGTCTTCAACTGAGGATACCCACCGCCGCCACCGAAAACCTGAACTTCATTTGGTGGGTATGGAGTTGGTGGGTAAGGGTAGAAAAATTGGGGTTGAACGAGAGTGATCTGGTCTTGGCTGTAAGGGTTTCTCGGCCGGAACTCTTCTGCTCTGGGATCCAAACTGCCCGGAAACCTTACAAAACCGGTGTCGCCCATGGGGCTTCGACCCAAAAACCAGTTGAACAGAAATGGCGAAAAGCGGTTTCCCGGCAAAGTCAAAACTCGTCAAACTACGCAGTAGGTTTCCCGGCTTTCCTTACATTCCCTCGCTTATAGCTTTCCCCAGCAGACAGTACATCTCTCTCTCTTTACCTTTCTCTCTCTAAAAACAATCTCTCTTTCTCTCTGCCTCTTATCTCTCTAAGCAAAAGGACAAAACAAAACAAATTTGTTTCCATTTTAACCAGTTCCATTTTGAACTCAAGTATGCTAAAAATGTAAACAGTGTTCACATTCCGGTGAAATTCCATATTTGCCCTCGTATCCTTGGAAGTTGGGTTGTGAGAGAAAATGCCCTTTTGAGTAGTTTGCGTGAGGAGGGATGGGGACCGTACACGTGGCGGCCGTTTGAATGTTGTTTGTCTGTTAAAGTGGAACGTAAGTACAATTCATCAAAGCCTAACGCCAAAACCAGGGTTTCTGTGGGGTCAAGTTCTGTATGGTTCTTGCCAAATTATATGGTATTCCGAAACTAATTATATGATCATGTTTGTTCTGTTAAAATTAAATTAAAAAGGATAGAAAAAGTAAGTAAAATGTAAAATTTATATATTTTTAAAAACATTATGAGATGATAAATTAGATTATTTATACCCTTGGTATTATTTAGCTTGTGTATAGTTAAAGTGAGACAAAATATTATATAAGAGTTAAATAATTATTTTATATCGTTGAACAAAAATAAATAATAATTTAAATTAGGAATAAATTATCTAAAGGGGTGGGATGAGATTTATAATCTCATGAATTCTTCCCTACTAATAGGGTTTGTTTATTATTTTGAATAAAATTAAATAGATAGAAAAAATTAATAATATTAGGAGTCTCGCATGTTTTTTAATATACTAATGGATTATGGATGAAATTTTACATACAGTAAAAAAATTTTGATTCATGTTTAATAGAGTAGAATAAAAAATAAAATAAGAATTGTAGAAGCATTTGATCTTTAGATAAAGAGGATGATAATTCAAAATATAATACTAATAATATTAAGTATTATTAATACCATGAATTAAATATTAACAATCTCTTATTCATTAAATTTTTAGTTTGAGTCCAACAATATAAATATAAGACTCAAAATACCAAGAGAAAAAAAAATTTTGGTGGACCATCTTTGTTTATTAGTCTAATCCCTCTTTCCCTAATCA